>CM064513.1:38475576-38756673 GCA_032716605.1 Paralithodes platypus | reverse complement strand
CATTTACAAGTCATAATTATATGAAGTCTGTTTAACATGAAGAGAGTAAGACATTCTGCTTGCCGTGTTGGGATGGCATATTAAGACCCACGTTAAATACAAAAGATAATATAATTGTAGCTAAGATAGTGAACTCAGGAATATATAATGCATGTTGGATCCCAAATAAAATTCCAATCTGTGTACTTACTGTGATGGGCCCTATGACTGTAAAACTATTAGGGTCTCATTTAAGGGGAGGTATGTCGTTTTTATGGACCACCTTTTCCCTCATGTTTAGCCCCATTTGTTTTGAGATTTTAAGATATTCGCACCATTAGTTTGTCGATTTTAAGAGTTTTCGTCCCATTTGTTCGTCAATATCAAGACCTTTCGTCCCATTTAGGTGTCGAATTGTTCCTGGCGAGCGATAGCGAGCCTGCAATTTAAGAGGAACTGGCCTTTGGCCAGAACATTTTTCTACCGAAAAATTTATACATTTATCTTGAAGGGGATCTTGGGGGTGCTTTTTGAAGCTTGTTAGAGGTCTAGGGAGGAGACTAAAATCCTCGTTATAAGATGGGGATGAGTGAATTTCTCGCTAGCTTAAATAAACAAGATATACAGTAGGTCCCTTAGCTTACCGTGGTGGACTTTATGGTGTGAGGGTGTGTTGAGGAACCACTCCAGGGGCCCCATCTTGCCAATAACGTCCGTATGTATGAGGAACTGCACCAGTAGGTTCAGGTGCCAGTGGACGCAGACGGCGGGTAGAGGTACCCCCAGGAGGGCGAAGGGGTGGTAGAAGCCCAGGGCGAAGAGGCGTTGGAACATGGATTGCCGGAGAGCCACGGTGACGTTGTAGTCTTCATGGGAGTGGTGGACTTGGTGCCATGCCCAGACCACACTCACCTCTGGGGATAACCAATGATGGAAGGGTTAGAAAAGAGGTTTTGCGAAGGAGTATGGAAGGAGGATTGAAGAAAAAAGACATAAGGGTTAGAATAGAGGTTTGGTGAAGGAGAATTGAAGAAAAAGGACATAAGAGTTAGAATAGAGGTTTGGTGAAGGAGTATTGAAGAAAAAGGACATAAGAGTTAGAATAGAGGTTTGGTGAAGGCGAATTGAAGAAAAAGAACATAAGAGTTAGAATAGAGGTTTGGTGAAGGAGTATTGAAGAAAAAGGACATAAGAGTTAGAATAGAGGTTTGGTGAAGGAGTATTGAAGAAAAAGAACATAAGAGTTAGAATAGAGGTTTGGTGAAGGAGTATTGAAGAAAAAGAACATAAGAGTTAGAATAGAGGTTTGGTGAAGGAGTATTGAAGAAAAAGAACAAGAGTTAGAATAGAGGTTTGGTGAAGGAGTATTGAAGAAAAAGGGCATAAGAGTTAGAATAGAGGTTTGGTGAAGGAGTATTGAAGAAAAAGGACAAGAGTTAGAATAGAGGTTTGGTGAAGGAGTATTGAAGAAAAAGGACAAGAGTTAGAATAGAGGTTTGGTGAAGGAGTATTGAAGAAAAAGGGCAATAGTCAGAGAAGAGGTTTGGAGAAGGAGGGTTGAAGAAAAACGACATAAGAGTTAGAATAGAGGTTTGGTGAAGGAGTATGGACGGAGGATTGAAGAAAAAAGGATAAACTCACACATGGGCTGGTATAACCAAGAGACAAGACATTGGCTGATGTAATGTCTGAACGTCTCAAAACACACTCATAAAAGGGATGGTAGAGTCAACAGAAAAAATAAATATGAATCATGGACTCTCTAAAAGTTCCAAAACACCCTGGCTTCTATAAATGGGGGGGGGGGTGATTTTGTAGGTAAGAAATGGGTGAAAGAAACAAGTACAATTCACATCCTGGACAAAACAGAATCCCTTCATTTTAGTCATTAGCATTAAATGTATAAAGGTAAGGGGACGCAGACCGTTTCTCTGAACCCCCTTCTCCCTAATGTTTAGCCCCACTAGTTTTGAGATTATAAGACGTTCGGCCCATTAGTTTGGCGATTTTAACACTTTTCATCCCATTTCATTGTCAATTTTAAGACCTTTCGTGCCAGTTAGGTGTCGATTATTTCCTGGCGAGCGATAGCGAGCCTGCAATTTAAAGAGGCATCGGCCTTCGGCCGGGACATTTTTCTACCGAAAAATGTACAAAATTATCTTGAAAGGGGGTCTAGAGGGTGTTTTTCTAAGCTTGATGGAGGTCTAGGGAGAAACTAAAAAATATATGAATAAATGAATTAATAGACCAAACAAACGGCCAGTCTTACCTTAATTAATAGACCAAACAAACGGCCAGTCTTACCTTAATTAATAGACCAAACAAACGGCCAGTCTTACCTTAATTAATAGACCAAACAAACGGCCAGTCTTACCTTAATTAATAGACCAAACAAACGGCCAGTCTTACCTTAATTAATAGACCAAACAAACGGCCAGTCTTACCTTAATCCTTTCCAGATCCTATTACGCATTTCTTCCCTGCTTGCTGGCTATTATTGGACGATTGTATTAAGAATAGGAAAGGTATATGGAAGGCAGAGGGTTAATTGAGATAGTCTTCACCCTCTTAATTCCCACTAATCCTTCCTAAGCTGTATAAAATCGTCGAACGCCTGCCAGAATAAACTGTCAAAATGCGTAATAATGTTGCCAGGCTTAAAGTTACGCTCTATGGTTACCTTAATCGTGCCCCGGGGAATTATTAAGGTGGGGGGGGGGGGTTGATTTTCGTCGCTTTATTCATTTATTTATCATTTATTTATTTAATATTTTTTATTTATTTGTTTTATTTTTTTATTTTTTTTCCTTCAAGATAATTGTGTACATTATTGCACTATTAAATATAAATATAAAAAAATACATATTTTGTATATATCTATATATGATAGAGACAGATAACTTTAATATAAAGACGATAATAGGGTTGGGTGGTGGCTGATAACTACCGTGTTTGATGGAGGAGCAATAATGGTTTGGTGGTTTCACAGATACGCCACGGTAGCCTTGTCCGGTTCCTAATCATTCAGGTGTGACTTTAACCTTATGATACAGGTTTGTGGAAAGTACTTAGAATATACGGAGTAGAGGGCAAGTTGCTGAAAGCAGTAAAGAGCATGTATGAGGGTGCAAAGGCGGCAGTACGTGTGGAGAGTGAGCAGAGCGAGTTCTTTGACCTGATGTTGGTTTGAAACAGGGGTGTGTGATGTCCCCGTGGTTGTTTACTGTATAATTATATGGATGGAGTCATGAAAGAAATACTATCAAGAGCAGTGGATGTTGGTGTATCGCTGAAAAGGGAGGGAATTGAGTGGAAGCTACCTATACTGCTGTTTGCGGATGATACAGTTCTGATGAGTGATAATGAATGGGAGTTGCAGGGTCTGGTAAATGAGTTTGGAACAGTGTGCGAAAACGGAATTTGAAGGTAAATGCAGGGAAGAGCAAGATTATGGTCTTCGAAAGGGGTGAAGTCACAGAGTGTGAGGTGAAGCTGAACGGTCAGGCTATGGAGATCGTCAACTCTTTTAAGTATCTGGGCAGTGTGTTGAGTAAAGATGGGACTATGGATGAAGAAGTGCGGGAGAGGGTACAACAGGGGAAGAGGGTTGTAGGAACGCTAAAAGCAGTAACAAGAAATAGGGTGGTCAGTATGGAAGTGAAGAAGTCCTTGCATGACAGTGTGGTAATCCCGACACTGACTTACGGAAGCGAAGCATGGATCACTTTGTACTCCTTTGTACTCCTTTGTACGTTGGTTGAGAGACTCAGACCAAGAGTGAGAGCAGTGGAAATTAATTACTTAAGGAGTGCGTGCGGAGTTACATGGAGGGATAGACAGACTAATGAGGAAGTAAGAAGGAGGTGTGGTGTGGAGGTAGATGTGCTGGAAAGTGTGAAAAGGAACAACTTGAGATGGTTCGGCCATATGGAACGTATGGAAAGCGAGAGAATGACTAAGAGGGTGTACGAGAGCGAGGTGGAAGGACAGAGAGGGAGAGGTAGACCGAATGAGAGGTGGAAGGATGGAGTGAGGAGGTACATGAACGAAGGCGGTGCTGGTTGGGGGGAGGGGCGTCGACTGACTGGGGACAGAGGTGCATGGGGGCGGTTCGTTCGTGGCCACCCCTTCGGGGATCACGGCGTCAGGCAATAGATAGATAGATAGATAGATACAGGTCACAGGGACAAGTGGCTCAATTATCCACTTTTGGTAATGCACAATATTAACAAACATTAGGGCACGGTGTGAAACAAGTTGTGGCAAAATACCATACTGATCCAACTGTTATTCCCGAAAAACGATGTAACACGGCCTCTGAAACCCATAGTAAATCAAACACATTTTGGTATCCTTTTTCTACCCGTAATACTCTACAGTGTATGTACTGTACGCCAGAGATTAGTAAAAAGATGTGTGTGTGTGTGTGTGTGTGTGTGTTACAATTACATGCCCCCCACACAGGATTCCCCTTATCCCTATTAACCCTTTCACGCACATGTGACGCAGAGGTTGCCAGATTATCAATAAGAAATAGAGTTCTCTCACTCTTATAATTACCTCTCCAAAATTAGTTTTCTGCCCACAACTAACTCAAAGACAACTGCAGAGGTTGAAGTAACTAAACTAAAGGTTTGTAAATACCCCTGATGGTAACAAAGACTTTAAAGTATCCCTAATAGGCTCACAATCGCGTCATATTTCGGAGAGGGTTAATACTCTTACACCCTGTGGCCGATTGGTAAGAGGCATGGAACGTCAATCTGATGGACTGTGGGTCGAATCCTGGTAGGGTGAGAAGTTATAAAGAAGGGCAGGGTATGCGTGTTATGGAGGGCCGGAAGTGGTAAGTAATGATAATCCAGGGAATCGTATATTATCCCCAACCAACTTCCTGCAGGTGGCCAACACTAGCTGGTGCGACATGTTTGGGGTTAGTACGATACTCATGTTTAATTATTACGGAAGGATTTGATTGTTCAACACATTTTGATTTAATTTAATTTTAATTATCCCCTAGACTATAAAGCGTCTCCTCAAACCCTCTTTAAAAAATAATAAACAAATTAATACATATATAAATAAAGTACCCCTAGTGTACCCTAGGTTTCAACCTAAGTGTGTACGTCCATTTTGCGGTAGAAAAAATGTCCAGGCGGAAGGTTGGTTTCTCAGAAATTGCAGTCTAGCTATCATTCACCCAAATGAGGCGCATTATATGATTATAAAACAAAACGTCTTAAAATCTCAAAAGTAATAGAGTGAAACAGGGAGAGTTCAATCAATAAACCCTCCTCGCACCAGATAGGGTTCAGGGGAGACGGACCGTTTTTTTGTTTTTTGTTTTGTTTTGGTCTATTAATTAATGTATTCCTTTATTTCTTAGTTTTCTCGCTTAACCTCCATCAAACTTAAACAAAATAACACCCCCTAGACCCCTCTGCAAGATAAATTTGTAAATTTTTCGGTAGAAAAATGTCCTGGCCGAAGGCCGCTTCCTCTCAAAATTGCAGGCTCCCTATCGCTCGCCAGGAAATAATCGACACCTAAATGGCACGAAAGGTCTTAAAATTGACAAATACAATCGCCAAAATAATGGGCCGAACGTCATATAATCTCCAAACTAGTGGGGCTAAGGGAGAAGGGGGGCCAGAAAAACGGTCTGCCTCCCCTTAATTTTGGCTATCATTAGCCGATTATAGTGTATACATCTTAGGAAGAATCTGTGGGAAGTAATAGGGTACAGACGCTCTGACTTCCATATACCCTTCCTAATCTGTGGGAAGTAATAGGGTACAGACGCTCTGACTTCCATATACCCTTCCTAATCTGTGGGAAGTAATAGGGTACAGACGCTCTGACTTCCATATACCCTTCCTAATCTGTGGGAAGTAATAGGGTACAGACGCTCTGACTTCCATATACCCTTCCTAATCTGTGGGAAGTAATAGTGTACAGACGCTCTGACTTCCATATACCCTTCCTAATCTGTGGGATGTAATAGGGTACAGACGCTCTGACTTCCATATACCCTTCCTAATCTGTGGGATGTAATAGGGTACAGACGCTCTGACTTCCATATACCCTTCCTAATCTATGGGATGTAATAGGGTACAGACGCTCTGACTTCCATATACCCTTCCTAATCTGTGGGATGTAATAGGGTACAGACGCTCTGACTTCCATATACCCTTCCTAATCTGTGGGATGTAATAGGGTACAGACGCTCTGACTTCCATATACCCTTCCTAATCTGTGGGAAGTAATAGTGTACAGACGCTCTGACTTCCATATACCCTTCCTAATCTATGGGATGTAATAGGGTACAGACGCTCTGACTTCCATATACCCTTCCTAATCTGTGGGAAGTAATAGGGTACAGACGCTCTGACTTCCATATACCCTTCCTAATCTGTGGGAAGTAATAGGGTACAGACGCTCTGACTTCCATATACCCTTCCTAATCTATGGGAAGTAATAGGGTACAGACGCTCTGACTTCCATATACCCTTCCTAATCTATGGGATGTAATAGGGTACAGACGCTCTGACTTCCATATACCCTTCCTAATCTATGGGAAGTAATAGGGTACAGACGCTCTGACTTCCATATACCCTTCCTAATCTGAATAACATCGTCTAATAAAAACCAAAACACAGAAAAGAAGAGCGTCATCAATCCTCAAAGGGTTAACATCTCATCACCCCATTGTAACTCTAAAACCCAAACCCTTGACTGTCCCTTACCGTGTGAAGCCCTGTGGAACCAGTAGTACGCGAAGTCTGCAGCGAAGAACCCAGCCCACCAGGCCCAGGGTGAGGTCCAGGGGATGTCCAGTAGTCTATGTTGGTACACCCACAGGTACCCGCTCATCTCAAACCACCGGGAGAACCACCTGGGGGAGGCACAGAAGGGGGAGGGTTAGAGAGATGGATAGTGATTGATAAATAAGTAGGCTAGGTGGGTAGGAAGGGTTAACTGATATATAGTCCTAGAGGTGTAGATAGATGCATATACAGTATATAGTTTAGATAAATATCTCACTCTTAAATCCCGATTAAATTAGTTTACAAACGAATAGCTCCACCTTATACTGTGTTATCATATTCTTCGTTCACATAGGCCAGATAGTTTACCTCAAGATCTATATACACTGTATATAGACCTTGGTTTATCTACTGTATAAGCAAACTAGTAAGGATAAATAAATATGTTGTTGTTGTTGCTGTTATTGCTGTTTTTTTTTTTTTTTTTTTTTTTTTTAAAGAGACAATGAACGGAGGAAGGAAAAACACAGATAAAACAAAAAGGTCCATGTGCCTAAGGCATCCTCCATTCATAAATTTGTTGTAACAACTGGATTTAAACATTTGTAGATTGTAAGTTTGTGGAAAGCAATTCGAGGGAAGTGAATTCCAAAGAGTAGTAGCTCTGGGGATAAATGAATTCTGATAAGCAGAAGTTCTGCATTGTGGAGGAGAAAGTGTAAATTCATGGGCGCTCTCAGCTGCCCTAGTTCTACGGGGAAAGATGTGGAGAGGCGGCACAATTGAAGCAAGTTCCTCGGAACAATTGCTGTGAAAATATCTGTAGAATAATAATAATAATAAGCATGTTACTTATTTCTCATAAGCGCCAATTTTTCCGAAGAATTCACTAGCGCTCGAAAAGAGAAAGAAAAAAGAACAAAAATCAATGCATCAAAAGAAGGCTCATATACAACACATTTAACAATCACTAGCAGTGGCAAAATAGCCTAAACTCTATAGCCATCTGTCATGACACCTCTCTCAAGATCATAGCTTCTCTCAAAGAGAAAAGTCTTAAGTTGTCTCTTGAAGCATTCAACAGAACTCAGTTGTCTCATGGACAGCGGCAACCTGTTATACAACCTCGGAGCCATGTAGGAGAATGACCTCTCAAAGAAAGAAGACTGCTGGAAAGCCCTTGGTTCATCAAGACGAAAAGGGTCATTGTCATGACGCACAACTACACCATGGTGTGCCGGTGGGCGCCTGAGCAGCTCCGCAAGGTACCTAGGCTCACCAAATTTGAGAACCTTAAAAGTCACCAAACACAACTTAAATTCTATTCTTGCTCTTACTGGCAGCCAGTGCAGTTCTATGTGAAAAGATGTAGTAGGAGTTCTAGGTGGAACACCAAAAATTAGTCTTGCGGCCCTGTTAAGAACAGACTGAACTTTCTTCAAAATATAATTTGGAAGACCCACCAACAGGGCATTGCAATAATCAACACGAGAGAAGACCAATGAGTGAACCAACGTCTGCTCAACAGGTGGCGTTGTGTGTGTGTAAGTGTGGGAGTCCGAGTGTAGGGGGTGAGACAGTGAAGCACGGGAACGAGGTGGCTTTAGAGATGGGGTCGTTTCGGACCATGAGTGAGCACCGTGCCTCATGTGAAGGCAAGATAGCAGGTGCTCGTTGTACTCTACGTGCTTCACATGTCTCACTCCCTAGACTGGAACAAGACCTCACGGGCTTCACTGTTCATTGTAAAGCGGTGAATGTTAAGGCTCTCAGCCTATGCCCGAGAGGAAGTAAGTTGGAATATAGAAAAAAAAAAAAAAAAAAAAAAAAAAAAAAAAAAAAAGGAGGCAACGTCTGGTTATAAACGGCTTCACCAAATAGAGATTTCTGATGTGCAAGTAACAACTTTTAACTATCTGGTTTACATGCTCTTTGAAATCTAATCGGGAGTTCACATATACACCCAGATTTCGAACAGAGTTGGCCGGTCGCAGCTGAGATCCACCCACATTGATGGAGAGGGCACCTACCATATCATCAGCTCTTCTATTTCCTCGGATGATGAGAATATCAGTTTTACCATCATTTAGTTTAAGTTTTCTCGCTCTCATCCACTTCTTGATATCAGACATCAACAATTCCATCTTACTCCGTATATCAACTATATTTGTGATTCTCACATAAATCTGGGTGTCATCTGCATAAAAGTGAAAGGTGACATTATGTGCACGAAGCAGAAGAGACAAACTGCTAATATAAATTATAAATAGGATAGGACCCAAAACTGATCCCTGCGGAACACCATACTGCAGGGGTGTCGAGTCCGAGACCACTTGATTTACCATCACACTCTGGGATCTACCTGACAAGTACGACCCAAGAAGCAAGAGAGCGGAGTCACGCACACCACAATCATAAAGATCACTCAATAACAACTCGTGATCCACTGTGTCAAAAGCCGCAGAGAGATCAAGCAAGACCAATAGTGAGGCCACACCATTGCAAATGTTCTCAACTAGATCATTATGTACTCTAATCAATGCTGTTTCAGTTGAATGATGCTGTCGGTAAGCAGACTGAAAAATTGGGATAGTTTTCATTCTGCTGAAGTATTGGTTGTAATTGGTCAAGTATTGCACGCTCTAATATCTTTGATATGAAGGACAGGTTGGAGACAGGACGATAGTTCAACATGTTCTCAACATCAAGTCCAGGTTTCTTTAGAGTAGGTCGGAGTAGTGCATGCTTTTCAGAATGTGGGAAGCTACCTTCAGAGAAGCACTTATTAATTATTTTGGAAATAAACTCAACTGTGTGATCATAGACTCTTGGTAGCTTGGAAACATTTATGGGATCCAACGGGCAAAATGTTTTATTGAGGTTTCTTATGTAGGACGAGATCATGTCCACCTCTACTGAGTGAAAGGATGAGAGGACATTATTAGGAATGTGTCGGGGTTGGAGTACAACTGAAAGTTCTTCACCAACAGAAGCATCATCCAATTCCTGTCTTATGCGAGTTATCTTGCCAGCAAAAAATGCCACAAAGTTGGCAGCCAACTCGGCATCAGGTACAGAAGGTCTTAAGCTGACTCTTGTTTTTCCAAGTAAACTATTTACAATTGAAGCCAACCTCCTCTGGTCATTACCACACGAGTCAACTTTTCCCTGATAATACACTTTCTTTTCATCTTTGATTTTGTAGACCACAGCTCTTCTGGCTGACAGGTATTGCAACCATGTAGAGTCTGTTTTATTTTTCCGCCATTCACGTTCAGCTCTTCTACGCGCTCTTCTAAGAAATTTAACTCAAGTGCTATACCAGGGCGAATCATCTCGTACTATGATTTTCTTCTCTACTTCTGGACAGTGATGATCGAACACTAATTTAAGTGCATTTCCATGTACCTCCACCAGCTCATCTGAAGTAAGGTTGGAAGTATCAATACTTCCCAAGTACTGTTTTACTTCACTGCTAGCCAAATTTAGGTCTGCATTTTTATAATTTCTAAATCTGATTACTTTTTCATGTGTGAGTGGCTTAGGGAAATCAAAGCTGAAAGTAATCAAAGCATGATCAGAGGTATTAGGGTCAGCATTCTCAACATCAACATCCAGAACACCACCACAACCCACAGGAGAGAAAACCAAGTCAAGGGTGTGTCCTAAGATATGAGTTGGGTGGGACACATGGTTTACAAAATTGTTCTGATCAGTCAACTCAAGGAACTCAGGAGAGAATGGCTTCAGATGAGGGCTGTCAACCCAGTAATTAAAATCTCCACACATCAAAAGTCTTCCAGTTTTAGCAGAAAATTCCTCGAGAAACTGCCCAAACTCTTCCATAAAACCCCTATCTGTGCCACGATGGCCAGGCCTATAGACAACTGCCATTCTTAGAATTTGTTGATGGAGTTTTATTTCCACTTCCAACAGTTCATAATAAAGAGGGGCTGGGTTATGGCTTATTTGCAAGATATTCACCAGAGATGTGGAGTAGACAACTGCCACTCCACCACCCGGATGATCTCCCCTAGGCCTAGGAACATTTATTATGGAATGGGTTTTAGGCAATGCCGCCTGGATAATATTCAGATCTGACTCGAACAACCAGGTCTCAGTGAGACATAATACATCAAGGTTACGTTCATCCAAGATCTCGCAAATATGATCCATTTTGTTACGCAAGGAACGAACATTCAACAGACCCAGTTTCAACCGGCTCCCATGTGCATTTTTCAGTTTTTTGAACCTACAAAATCGGTGTTCTCAATAACTTTATTTCTCTGAGCTGTCATTAAAGGACAATTTCTACTTGAGGCGAAATGATTTGGCGGCTCCGTAACTGATGTGGAGCTCATACAATTTATACATTTGGGGGAAGTCTTGTTGGTGCAGTCTTTTGAGTTATGAGTACCAGCACAGAAGTTACATTTTGGATCCTCATTTTTCCGATAACACCTGTCACTGGTATGACCAAAGCCCTGGCAATGGTAACATTGTGTTACCCAGAAGCGATCGTATGCACGACATCTCACAAGTCCAACATACACAGAATTGCCATCATCCACAATGGAAGAGCGTATTTCAGGTGACATTTTTTCTACCGCAATCTTAGTGTGTGCATCACTCTTTTGCTTAGTGAATAGCAAATTCATAGCTAAGCCATCGTCGACCAGGGACTTTATTCTTGGGTTCTTGTTGAGGATGCTGGGAATGATCTCATTATCCTCAGCGTCATTAGCAATGCCTACCAGAGTCATTTTTTGGCATCATCTTCTTTGGTTCGGAGACACTGAAGGCACTGTCCACCCCCAAATACTGATTGATGGCCCTTCCTGCATCTTCTTTGGCTTTCTTGGATGGAAGTCGTACCACCAGTACACCTGACTCAGTTCTAGTTAACTTGTTAACCGGAACCGAAGCCAAAGCAGTCTCGATTGCCTTTGTATCTGGTGGGCTTACTGGCTCGGAGGATCGGTCTTTTGGCTTCACTACCAGGACCTGATAGTCCCAGACAGTTTTTTCTTTCCACCATCTACCACCTCAGTGGTGCGTTTGGTCGGCTCCTTTTTGGTCTCCGCTGTTTCCCTCACTACCTTTTCCTTGCTCTTCAAAACCTGCACTACATTCTTCTCAAACTCTCTTTTCTCTTTTTCTCTCGCTTCCACCTGCTCCTTCATGATTTCTTCCAATGCATCCACCTTAGCATTCCCCACCCTTGTCCACTCATCTTTCTCCTCACTTATTACTCCCTTTACTTTCTCACTTAAATGGCCCTCATACTCCTTTAGCTGCTCCTTGAGTGCCATGTTCTCTGCCTCCAGCTCATCTACTTTCCTTATCACTGTATCTAGGTTAGCAATTAATGGCCCATCTGCAGTTGCTACTGAACTGGCTCCACATATTTCTGTCAGTGACTCCACCTTCACACCTATATCTCTACTCCAATTCTCCATAACTCCCTTGCAAGGGATGCAACGTTTCTTCGTATGGATAATGTAGGAAGGTCCTGTGTGATTGCAGGGTTATTTATTAATCTAATAGCTTTATTTTGAATTTTGTCCAACTGCCTCAATGCAACCACTCCACTTCCACCCCACAGAGGTGAACAGTAATCCATCTGAGAACGCACATGACTTTTATATATTACGGCCAACTGCTCGTCAGTGAAGAATTCTCGAACTCTGTACAGGAGTCCCAGTGTTTTAGAGGCATTCTTAGCAATGCTTCTAACATAATGTGTCCAGCTCAAGTTAGTAGTTAATGTTACACCGAGAATGTCAATACTAGGGGAAGTGGGAATATTTACATAATTAAAAAATATATGGGAGTCAGTGAGATTCTGTCGGTTAGAAAATTGAATGTACTTGGTTTTCTGTGCATTAAAGGAAACTAGATTATTTTGTCCCCATTCATTAATTCTAGAAAGGTCCTGGTTCAGAGAAATTGCAGTGTTTATTTTTCAATTTATAAGATCGGGTTGGGTGAAAGAATTGGTAAATGTGAAAGAACTGTGGAGTGTTGAGTCATCTGCGTAGGAATGTATTGGATTATGAGTGGTAGATATGAGATCATTGATATGAATGAGGAACAGAGTTGGGGCCAAAACTGATCCCTGGGGAACACCAGCATTTATTGAGTGAAATTGAGAATAAAGGCCATCTACCATTACACGTATTTTTCTGTTATGAAGATAAGAAGAAATTAGTGGAACTAATGATGCAAGGCCGTAGTGTGACATCTTCGACAATAAGGATTGATGCCAGACTCTATCAAATGCCTTTGATATATCCAGTGCTATTGTATGTGTTTCACCATGTTGGTCTGTAGGTTGGCTGATTTGATGCGTAAGAAGGCAAAGAATGTCTGCAGTTGATCGACATCGTCTAAAACCATATTGCCTATCACTGATTAATTTATTATTCTCAAGATGCTTAATTATGTGATTATTTAATATAATTTCAAAGACTTTACCAAGAGTGGAAGTTATAGCTATTGGTCTGTAGTTTGATGGATCTGAAGAGGCACCTTTTTTAGGAACTGGATGGATGTTTGCTTCTTTCCAGGGTACTGGGAAGCATGAGGTATGAGTACACAGACGGAAATTTTTTGCCAATACAGGAGCGAGCACCAAGGAGCAATTCTTAAGTACTATTGGAGGAATTTCATCTGGACCAGGAGCCTTATCTACTGAGAGATTCTGCAAAATAGTTTTGACATGTCTGGTGTGAATCTTAAGTGAGGGAATTTCAGGCGAATTAAAATTAAGTACAGGGACATCTTGATTTATTTCATCTAAGGTTGAGTTGGTGGAGAAAATATCCGCAAGAAGGTTAGCTTTACCTCATGCGTCACTTACAAGATTGCCAGTCGGAGATTTTAATGGTGGAATGGATGAAGCAGTAGTGAAGTTGGATTTGAATGAGTTAAGAGTAGACCAAAATATTTTGTTATCATTTGGATTATTTAGAAGTTTATTTGCCTGCTTGTGGAGAAAGTTTGATTTAGTTAGGTTTAATACAGTTTTGGCATGATTTCTGATGTTTCTAAAGTAATTAAAGGCTTCATGTGTTTTTGATCTTGTGTATGCATTGTAGGCTATTGCTTTTTGTTCAGTTACTCTAGCACAATTATGGTCAAACCATTTAAGTGAATTAGATCTTTTACTGTACTTTTGATGAGGAATAAAAGTTTCCATTCCAATTTTTACAAAATCTTGTATGTGGCTCAAGGTGGAGTGTGCATCATTAGAAAAGAAAGAGGTCCAGGGAATATCAATAAAGAAACCTTGAAGACCCTCCCAGTCTGCCCTATCGTAATGCCATTTAGTCACCAAAACAGGTTCAGAGTGGGAAGGTGTGGTAGGTGATAGACAGGTGGCCTGTATCAGACAGTGATCAGAAGATCCAAGCGGGGACCTCACTGTAACATCATAATTTTCTGAATTGGTTGTTAAAAATAAGTCCAGTAGGTGGGAATTATGATTAGGATTATCTGGTACACGGGTGGGTTGGTTGACTAGTTGAGTGAGATTAAATGAGTCTGCAAATAGCTCACATTCAAGACCAGCATCATCAGTCCTGGCTGAATGAGTGAGCCATTCAACATTATGGACATTAAAATCACCCAACACAGTTATTTCAGAAGAAGCATTTAAGTTGAGGACACTGAGTTGTGAGGACAGAGAATCAAAAAGACTTTGCTCTGGAGGAGTATTTGGGGAACGGTAGATGCAACATATGTATTCAAATTTACCAGCAGAAATTAATTTGTATATAGAATAATCAAAATAGGGAGAATTGAAACTAGTAACCTCCTCCAGGGCAATTTCAGATTTTGCGAAGCAACATACACCTCCTTTAGGTCTGAAATTTTGGAGCAGTTGATAACCTGGAAAATTAAATCTAGACGTGTCAGATGTGGATGTTACTTGAGTCTCTGTCAAAAAAAAGGAGAGTAGGGGATTCTGCTTGAAGAAATTGGTGTACAGAATTGATGTTAGAGTGAAGTCCCCTTATATTACTAAAGAAAAAGCTGCACCGACGAGCAGCTTTGGGACGTTGCAATGCTCTTGACACAGTCGCATGATGACGACCGGGAGGGCCCTGTGTCAATGACCCAACCCTGCCGGGGGTAGATATCCGAGGGACCACCAGGTTTGCTCTTAACAATTGTACTGCCATATTTATTAGGTAAGTGTATGGTGTTACATGTATGATATGTAGTGGGAAGAGTAGTGTTTTATGGATAGAGGATAGCGATGTAGGGCAATGTCGTGAAGTTGGATGTGTATGTTATATAAAGAGGGTTTTCCTGATACCCCTGATGTGTGAGGCAGAAATATATGTATCCAGCTACCAAGGCCTGGGAGAGAAAATGGAATTCAGGCTATTCCCTGAGTCTCCCGAAACCTTGGCGGTAGTACTTCCCTGGGCGGGGCTGCCTACCCCTACTACCTACAAGTTGTTGTTGATGTTGCTTTTGCTTGTTTTCGTCGGTACTTATATGAGACCTGTATTGTTTGGCTCAGGGTCCTTGCCCCAAAGAAGTTATTGCACCCCCCCCCCCCCCCTCCCTCCTGCTTTTTTTATCTTTCTCCTTTTCTCTCTTTCCCTGGCTTGTATCCATTCGGCCCCATTCAGCCAACTGTTTTAAGACGGTTATCCCCATCCAGGTGTCGATTTCTTCCTGGCGAGCGATAGCGAGCCAGAATTGTATGGAGTAATCCGGCCTCTCCGGAGACATTTTTCTGTCGAAAAATGTACAAATTTAGTTGCTATCAAAAAAAAAAATATATATATATATATATATATGCTAGCTCGCTACCGCTCGCCAGGAAAATATTGACACCTGGATGGGGGTAAACATCTTAAAACAGTAGGCTGAATGGGGTCGAATGGATACAAACCGAAGAGAGAGGGAGAGAAAGAGAAAAAAAAACGAGGTGGGCTCCCTTAAGGGTATAATTTAGAAGGGACCTCGCTTCTGTCTATATTTAGTCAGCATGACGAATTGTATATTACTCCTGAATAATTCATATGATCACCTCACCTTGGCTCAAGAACACAACACAAATTGATAAGGTATATGAAAATATGAAATTATTAATTAAGGTGTCCACAATCTTTGCAAATGTATATTGGTAGTAATAACCCCATCTATTATAAGGATAGAAAAGAAAGTCATCATCACTATTCCCAATAATTGCATATACTTGTTTACTTGGAAAGACCATATTACCAGTCTCGCTAAGGCAGCCTCCCAGAAGCTGGGTGTGCTCAACTGCCTCAAGGTGTTCTTTACCCCTGCGCAGCTTCTTGCTCTGTACAGGGGCACAGTGCGTCCTTGTATTGAGTATTGTTCACATGTGTGGGGAGGATCCTCTCACACTGCACTCCTAGATAAAGTGGAAAGGAAAGCCTTTCGTATCATTAACTCCCGTCCACTCACCAACTCTCTGCAATCTCTCTCTCTCTTCGCCGCAATGTTGCATCTCTCTCGCTATTCTATCGCTACTACAATAATCAGTGTTCCTCGGAGCTTTCCCAGTATATACCACCTACTTTACGTAGGGTGCGTAGTACCCGCCTTGCAACACAGTCCCACCCCTACTCTGTGCAACTCTCCAACCCAAGAGTGAAAGGCTATTCTAAGACTTTCTTCTATTCAACTGCTGAGCTCTGGAACTCTCTCCCAGAATCAGTCTTTCCCTCTTCCTATGACTTACATTGCTTCAAACTCCGTGTGTCCAGGCATTTTAGCTCGAACGTCCCTTGATTTCGGCCCTGTCACTCTTTGAAATCTGGGGGAGGCACTCGCTGCAGGCAGCTATGCCTTTTGTCTCCCTCATTCACATATAAAAAAAAAATACTCTTAATTTTACGTGCTTTTTTTATTTATTTATTATTATTATTATTATTATTTTATTTTTCTAGTTTACAAAGACTTTATTTTAGATTTTTCAGTTTGATGGTCTCTAGTAATAAATATATAGGATCAAATTATAAATGAACAAAGCATTAATATTTAAATGTTGCTCACTTTGTATTTTTCTCTCTGCTGCTAAAAAAAAAAAAAAAAAAAAAAAAAAAAAAAAAAAAAAAAGTAACGCTAGCTCTTCTGACGTCGTGGGGGTTATTATGGTATACTGTACAATTTGCAGTGAGGGATATGATTGTTTTTTTTATTTTGGATCAATTTAATATTTATTTTTCGTTTGCCTCATATATTAAGCAAAGAAAATCGCCTCTACATACCAATTTCTAGGTATCACTCGCCCAGAACAAAGTTGATAACTGAATGGGGTGAAGTGTCTTATAATAACCAAACTAATAACGAAAGGCCTTAACACTATCTGACCTGACCTTTTGTGGGATGTTATGATATTTTGTTTAATTACTATTGAAGGTTTTGTTTGCTTTTGCCATTTATATTTTAGTTTGTCCCCTAGGCTACAAAAACCATTTATATTTTAGTTTGTCCCCTAGGCTACAAAAACCATTTATATTTTAGTTTGTCCCCTAGGCTACAAAAACCATTTATATTTTAGTTTGTCCCCTAGGCTACAAAAACCATTTATATTTTAGTTTGTACCCTAGGCTACAAAAACCATTTATATTTTAGTTTGTCCCCTAGGCTACAAAAACCATTTATATTTTAGTTTGTCCCCTAGGCTACAAAAACCATTTATATTTTAGTTTGTCCCCTAGGCTACAAAAACCATTTATATTTTAGTTTGTCCCCTAGGCTACAAAAACCATTTATATTTTAGTTTGTCCCCTAGGCTACAAAAACCATTTATATTTTAGTTTGTCCCCTAGGCTACAAAAACCATTTATATTTTAGTTTGTCCCCTAGGTTACAAAACCATTTATATTTTAGTTTGTCCCCTAGGCTACAAAAACCATTTATATTTTAGTTTGTACCCTAGGCTACAAAAACCATTTATATTTTAGTTTGTCCCCTAGGCTACAAAAACCATTTATATTTTAGTTTGTCCCCTAGGCTACAAAAAACATTTATATTTTAGTTTGTCCCCTAGGCTACAAAACCATTTATATTTTAGTTTGTCCCCTAGGCTACAAAACCATGTATATTTTAGTTTGTCCCCTAGGCTACAAAACCATTTATATTTTAGTTTGTCCCCTAGGCTACAAAAACGCCTTCCGAAGCCTCCTTCAAATTAAAAAATGCCAAACCCAAACCCTTTTCAAGCTAAATTTTTACATTTTACGATAGAAAAAGTATCCCTGCTGAAGGCCGATTTCTTGTAAGTTGCAGGCTAGCTTTCGCTCGCCCAGAACAAATTCGACACCTGAATGGGGTGAAACATCTCGTTATCGCCAAACGAATGGACCGAAGCAGGGGAGGCCCAAGAAAAGATATCAGACCAAATAGGGATGAAATTTCCAAACTAAATTATTGAAACAAAGAGGGTCCCAATAGGTCCTCCAGCATCAGATAGGGTTAACATATATGAACAAATCATGCATATTCAAACTTTTCACTTTGGTTATCGGTAATTATGTGTTTGTTTTATTATTGATATATACAGTATATATATATATATATATATATATATATATATATATATATACTGTATATATATATATATGGATATATATATATATATATATATATATATATATATATATATATATATATATATATATATATGTGTGTGATTTTTTTAATTTACATTTCTTTCTATTCTATTTAATTTATGTTCGTATTTTATTTGTATATGTATTTATTTATTATGTAGTATGTATGTGGTTTCTTTAACAAAATGTGTGTAAGGTGATGTTAGGTGGGCATATGCATGACGTGGTAGAGGCGGCGTATAAACCTTGAACCTTGTGGGTGTACCCAAAGTATATAGACACTAACAATAACGCAGTAAACCTACCAAAACAATATTTGAACCTGTGACGTCACGTTGAAAGCTCCACGCTTGCTACCTCCTTATTTACTAACGGTGGTTCTGGTAAAATCAAAGCATATGGAATACTGGTATATACGGTTTTGTAACTATGGTTTTAATGAGTTGATAAAAGACTAAACAACTTAATTCTAGTATATAACTGGTCCTAATGTGTTCATATATATCGATAATGTTGGTGTTAATGAAGCCTTTCTCAGCATCTTCTGGGCTTCTGTTACATATATTATCGAAATATAACTTCTGAAGTAGTTTGTACATTATGCTATCATAAGTAGGGATATTACATAAATAATTGACTTCATATGAGTATGCAGTTTACCCCTATATTACTGCAATTTTTCAATAAATATGGTCAAAATACCGAGAGGGGAAAAATACACTCGGTAATCATATTATTTTCCTTATTTACACTTAAGTAAGAGTCCCAATACTCTGGTAAGCAATCTTGCGCAGGTTTATATGTGTATGTATGGTTTCAATTATGTACTGGAACCAACTTCACTTGTGTCATTGATGTTAAACATACATTACTTTACACAGAAAATCCTTTCCTCCATCTTCCTTAGCCGTAGATATAAAGTTTTCTTTGGATAATTTAGTAAAGAAAACCAAAAATGTATCATTTAAGGACTGACTATAATAGTTCACCATTATTTTCGGTATAAATTAATAATGATAGGTCTTAGTTGATGTTGTTTTTACTTTGAAATATTTGTTTTATATTTATATAAGCATACAATTAACAAAATGTCTCCAAAATAAATTAACAGTGAAAACAGAAAGTACATTTTAGATCGTTTCTCATTGTATTCGTCTGCGCTGGGAGAGGCTTTGGCCGCAGCCGCAATGCCCATACATTTGCGCCTGATCACACTTGTATTTTGAAGTGCTTTACTTAATTTGATTGTAATAGCTAACCTAACCAGCTGAACCTAACCTAATGCAATACAATTCAGTACAAAATAAGTAAAAATACATCGAAATACAATCATGATTAAGTACGAATGTAGAGGCATAGTGGCTACGGCTAAGGTCTCCCGCTCCCCACTTCTACAGTAATAATACTCCAGAGTTTGGAGCAAAATATGTTGCTGGTTATGAAAACGTGACAATAAGAGGATGCAGAGACATATTAGTTTTTTAAGTTTTCATAAAGTATCGAGGAATCAGCTGCTAAATGATTTAATTTTACATCAGGTAGAAATAACCCTAAGCTATAGCCGCAGATGCTCGGTTTGTGACGTCACCATTTTACAAGACTTACACAGTTCGGCGCCCTTCAAGAAATTCGAGTATACAGTAGGTTTACTTGTTAGTGTCTATATACTTTGGGTGTACCTGGTAATGCATGATTTATTACAGTGGGTGTGTGTGTGTGAGTGGGGGGGGGGGGGAGAGATAGAGGAGGGGGCCTGTGTCTTTGGTTTGTTTCGTTCCACGTGTGTCTATGTAAGTATATATATATATATGTAACATATATGCATTTGTGTGTGTTTATGTATATGCGAGTGAGAACAGTATTTAAGTGTGATTGTTTGTGTTGATTTTGTAATACCTGTCCCTATGTAAGCGTATACTTTCTCTCTCAGATAAACATATAGCCAAGGATATTATTTATGTATTCTCACTCAGGGGCAAACAACTCATAAACACACAGGCATTAACACCTATAGCACACACACACCCACACCCACACACACACACCCACACACTCACACACACACACAACCAAGGCCACTGCATAACACGCCATGACACTCCCAGCACAATATAAACCGCAGTACACAAAGCCCTCCTCCCTATGATGCATTACAACCAGGATTAATAGTAAGATCAAGTCACTCCACTAACAAGCAAGACCCGTGTTTATACTTTACATTAATGGTGCTAATTATGATAAGGGGGGGGGGGGTCACCGTTTTTTTTTTTATCTTTCTCTCATTTTCTCTCTTTCCCTGGCTTGTATCCATTCGGCCCCATTCAGCCAACTGTTTTAAGACGTTTATCCCCATCCAGGTGTCGATTTCTTCCTGGCGAGCGATAGTGAGCCAGCATTGTATGGAGAAATCCGGCTTCGCCGGAGAAATTTTTCTATCGAAAAATGTACAAATTTAGCTTGCTATCAAAACAAATATATATATATATATATATATATATATATATATATATATATATATATATAATGGCTCGCTACCGCTCGCCAGGAAAATATTGACACCTGGATGGGGGTAAATATCTTAAAACAGTAGGCTGAATGGGGCCGAATGGATACAAGCCAAAGATAGAGGGAGAGCAAGATAAAAAAAAAGCGAGGTGGGCTCCCTTAATTAATCAGTCTTCACCAATATTAATCATATTTGCACGAGGACGGAACAAAGGTACTTAATGTGCGTGACTTGTTTTTCCTCTCTCTTTTGTTTTGTTTTGTCTTATGTTTTTTTTTACGAAACCTTAGTAACAGACAAATAATTACAGCTAGACACATTTAAAGTGAGGATTACAAAAGTTAATGTGATATAATGAGTCATTATATTATATAGTCACCATACCTTGAGTCATTATTTATAAGGTTTGTCATGTTATTATGTATATTATACTGCCACACAGTCCACACAGGCATCTCCAAAATGTTTAAGTGAAGTCGGTGAATAACCAAGGAATGGAGAAGGAAGCCTACCTTGATTATCATGACTATGGGGAAATATTTGTTGTTTTCGTAATGGGGGAGTGGGGGTTCCAGGAAGCGGGCAGTGGGGAACGAGTGTCATCCAGTAGTAACCAAACGTTAATGCGATCTATTCGGGTACTAAATGAAGGTGTTGAACTTGTTTTATAATAATCCCTTAATTCAAGCACCAAATTAAGGCCAGGCTCCACGTTTGTAGGCTAATCCCAGCTGTATACCCAGGATTGTTTAAACACATATATACACTTACACTTACACTTAGTTGTATTCCGTCCGTTAGTGACACAGTTGAGCTGGGGCTCCACTGCGACCAGGCAGCTCCCTTTCTTCCACACTCCATTCCAGAAGTCGGTTGGAGTTGGTGCTGGGGTATCCTGGTGTTGGTGGCCGGTCCGGTATTTTGGCCAGCCACATGTCCAAGTGTTTCTTGAAGGTGTCTGGAGACACCCCGGTCATGTTCCTGAGAGGGGCTGGTATACAGTTGAACAGTCTGGTTCCATTGTATGTAAAGCTGTGATGGATCAGGGATTTGATTTTTTGTGTTGATCCCAGCGTAGTCCTCACATAGCACAGCCTCCCTCGCCTTTGGTGTTGAGTCTCTTGGATGTTTGGATTTGGTACCTTTTTTTCCAAAATCTTCCAGACGTAGATGATGATGTATCTCTCCCTACGTCTTTGAAGTGAGTACAGCTGCAGTTCCTTCAGTCTCTCCCAGTAGTTAAAGTGTTGAAACCCATGGATTTTACTGGTGAATGTCCTCTGGGTGGCTTCAATTTCTGTTATTTCTCCTACTTTTTGGGGAGACCAGAGCTGAGAGCAGTACTCCAGTCGTGGTAGGACCAGTGACTTCCACAGTGTTAACATACACCTCTCATTTCTTGTGTGGAAGGTTCTCAGGATCCAGCCTGCTATTTGTTTTGCTGTTGTTGTGGCTTTGGTAATATGCTGGGAAAAAGTGGCGTCACTGCTCATATTTACTCCCAAGTCCTTCACTGTGTCCTTGGCGGTAATTTCTTGCTGTCCACTTTTGTAGTTGGTGGCGTTTTGTAGTGCTCTCTTGTTCCCGTACCTTAGAAGCTCGAACTTGTCTCCGTTTAGGGCCATTTTGTTTTCTTCTGCCCACTTCAGGATTTTGTCCAAGTCTTGTTGTAGTAGCTGTGCATCATGTTGTGAGGTGATTTTCTTCATGAGTCTGGTGTCGTCTGCAAACGATGAGGCTGTTGAGTGTTCCAGGTCCCTGTCGATGTCTCCTATCATGATGAGGAATAGGAGAGGTCCCAGTACTGATCCTTGTGGTACTCCGCTGATGACCCCACCTGCTTCTGATAGGCTTCCTTGAACCGTGACTCTTTGTTTTCTGTTGGTGATGAAACTGTGGAGCCATCTTCCAAGGTCTCCCCCTATTCCCAGTGATTTGAGTTTATGTAGAAGGATCCCATGGTCCACTTTGTCAAAAGCTTTGGCGAAATCTAGATATATGACGTCTACATTTTCTCCGTCTTGAATATCCTGTAGGATTTTGTCGTAGTGTGATAGTAGTTGTGAAAGGCAGGAGCGGCCTTGTCTAAAGCCATGTTGACCCTCGTTGAATGCCTCGTTATCTTCCAGGTAGCTGACCATCTTAGCTCGTATTGTTCTTTCTATGATTTTAATAAGATGTGACGTCAGCACCACTGGTCTGTAATTTTTGGCTATGCCTTTACTACCCCCTTTGTGTATTGGTGTGACAGTACCTTCTTTTAGGGATTGTGGTACATATCCAGTTTGGAGGGACTTGCTCCACAGCAGTTTTAGAGGCAAGGCTAGCTGATGTTTGCAGTTTTTTAGCAGTTGGGCATGAAAGCCGTCTGGTCCTGCTGCAGAGTTTGGTCCAATCTTGTCGATGGCTGCTATTATGTCCTCTGTTGATACTGTTACCGAGGAGAGTTGATGTGGTGTCCCAGGAGCGTTGTCAAAGAAGGTCGTTGCATTATCGATTTTCTTGTCTTCATTTGGCGGGCTGCAGACACTTTCATACTGCTGTTTGAGTATCTTGGCCATTTCGGTTGGGTCACTCTCAAGTTCGCCCGTAGGTTTTGCAAGCGGTCCTATTGTTGAGGTGTTCCTGAGTCTCCTTTTTGCGTATGCATAGAAGAATTTGCTATTTACTCGTATGTTTGCAATTACTTGGAGTTCTTCACGTGTTCTTTGCTCTTGGTGTGACTGGATGAGTTTTCGTTCAAACTTCATCGAGCTCTTCTTGTAGTTTGGTGATAGTGTGCGCATGGCTGGTCTTCCTTTGCTTGGCTCTCAAGTACGTCCTTTTCTTCATTAGTATTTTTCTATCTCTGGGAATCTGTTTTATCTGCTTCCTGCTTGATTTGGGTGGTATGGTGTTTTTACAGGTCTCCAGGCATTGTTTCTGGAGGATACTGAGAGTTTCGTCGACGTTTTTATCTTCGAATAGTGCCCTCCAGTCAGTTACTGTCAGTTCTGCTCTCAGTCTGTCCCAGTCTATTTCTTTGCTGTAGAAGTTGAGATCTTTCAGAAAGGTGCAGGGGATTTGGCTTGATTCCTGTTGACATCTTCTTGGTGGTGTGGCTGGTGTGGGGGTTCTAACTTTGATGAGGCTGTGGTCGGACATTATAGTTTTTACAGTTTCGTACGAGTGTACCAGGTCGAAGTTGTTGCCAAATAGTAAGTCCAGTGTGTTGTTTCCTCTTGTAGGTTCCTCGATGTATTGCTTCATGTATGCAGTGTCCATGATAGTCATTAGCTCCTTGGCTTGCTGTTTTTCATCCCTGGATCCTCCGTCTATTTTCATGGTTGCCCAATTGATGATGGGCAGGTTGAAATCTCCTGTGATGATGACATCTGTAGCGGGAAATGGCAGATTTTGTAGGAGTGATTGTATCTTCTCTGTGACCTCCTTGAAAATTTCCCCTGTGGTGTTTGGAGGTCGGTACAAAATTATGATGAGCATGTCGGTTTGTCTTATGTATGTATTTGTATATGTATTTGATCCACATGGTGTAAGGAATATATGGTGCAATTTTCATAACCCTATGTACGCGCGCGCGCGCGTAGCCGCGAAATTCAGTGTTCGCGACTCTAAATTATAGAACTCCTAAATTTTTCACATAGAAATCCCCAGTTTTTCTGGTACAGTAGCCTAACTATATCACCTACAACCTCATTGAGCAGTTTTCCCAAATTCTGCATACAGGCTGTGAAAATACTTGTCTAAGTATGTGTATGGGAAAAGGGCCCTGTATAATGACCAACAAATATTTGCTGAAAAAAAATTATATATGTAAACACAAATTCCCTCAATAGAAACTTGCGTAGAGGTCTATGGAACATGTCTGCAAAGTATGAACAATATAGAGTAATATCAGCTGAGATTAGTATTTTAGATGTAGATATACCATACCTCAGATTATCTCTCAGAAATCGACATTGAAATTTTGAGCACCTACCTTGAAATATCCGGTTGAAATAGTTTAGTTACCGCCATAATATCAGTTTTCTTCGGCTAGTGACCACGCCGTATAAAAGAAAACGAAATAAATGGTAAACTAAAATATTTTGTTTTCGAAAATATTATTATTTACTCGATATAATGGAAGTTTCTAAGGTATCCTGGGGAGTATAGGTGTCGGATATGGAAATTTGATGCTTGCCACTATAGTACAGTGTTATAGGAAGCTTATAAAAGAAAAACAAACAAAATCGGAAATTTCCATATTTTTCATGGACCAAGGTGGAGCCTTAACCCGGGAACTGCCGGGAGACTCTTAAGAGTTCCCCCGGCGGACTGCGGGGAGACTCTTAACAGTCAGAGAAAAAAAAAATCAACTTTTGACATAAAAAAAAAAAATGTATTTTTATTTTTTTATTTTTTTATTTTTGTTTGGCCCCTGGGCCATGCAAAATCTCAGTCCTCTACCTCCCCTCCTTCCCCACTTTCCTCCTCTCCTTCAGTTATCACCTATTTTCCCTGTTATTCCCTTATTCTGAGGTATATTTTCGTGCTAACATTAGAAATCCGGTTGCAGGGTGTGGTCATCACTGATAGCAAGCGAATGCAAGAGAGAGAGAGAGAGTATCGATCGACTGTGTCTCAGTGGCCTTGGGGGAAATTGGCGGGAAAGCAGCTTGCCTCACCCATACATTATACAACTCGCGGGCTATATCTCCGATTTTGACCATCCAAACGCTGTTTTCACTCGTTTTATTGTTGTTTCAGGTTAATACCTTTATAATCAACCCATAATAGGCGCATATGGATAAGTATTAATGCTATTAATGGTACAATGAATATTTTAGTGACGGAAACACCTCAAATACATGCGCACAGGGAGAGGTGTCTAGTTACTCCCATGCGCACTTCAGAGGGTAAGGGCCGAGATCTAGAGAGGCCACTGTCAATTTTAAGTTCAGGAGGAATTAATTATTTCGTTGGCCCTTCCACACCATTTTTTTGCTTTATTAAGGCATTTACTTTGGAATGTTTGCTTGGTTTTACAGACGTACGGACTTGGCGACATTGGCCTTAAAGGTCCTCTGGCACCTACTAAGGGACTTTGTGACTTTCATTCTGTTGAAACTATGGAGGTGTATTGTATATGCCTTTTGCAGCTGAGTGTGTGTTACATTAGTCATTATATCAAAATATAATATTTCAAATATTAATAACTTATGTGGAACAAAACGCAAACTGAAAGACATTGTGGGCTTCTCGGTCAACTGTAATGATATTCCTATAACAACAGTGTCACAAGTTAAATATCTCGGACTAAAACTGGACGCGAGTTTGTCAGGTGAAACAATTTTGGAATCTATCCTGAGTAAGTGTAGAGCACGTATAAAATACCTGTATAGACAGGTGGGATGCTTGCCCGCGGCGACCAAAAAGACCCTCTGCCAAGCGCTTGTTCAATGTCATTTTGACTATTCTGTGTCATCCTGGTACTCTGCATCATCTAAATCAGCACAGCACAAACTTCAGGTCACTCAAAATAAAATGGTTAGGTTCATGCTGAACCTAGGACCCAGATCACATGTTGGCCAGGAACAACTTCAGTCACTAGTGTTACGTCCTGGGATATATAAACACTGGGCTCTTTCTATTGGACTAGGTATGCGGCAACAAGCAACAACGGAAAACGCTAGATCCAACCCTTATCTATAAACCCAGGCAACAAACCACCCTAAACCGTCAAGAGTCCGGCCTGGACAACGAGGTATCCTATGACTCGGTTACAGGGTGCACGCACTATAGACTGCTGATAGTCAAGCAGGCTATATAAAAGATCACACAATTAAGTTGACAAAGCTTCAAGGAAAAGATAGATAACGGAATTAAATTGCAGAAACAATTTAATAACAAACTAGAAGAAAGTACATTTAACGTTACGTTAATTAATACAACTAATCACCCCTGCGTGAAAGAAGGTGAAAGCAAACAGTCCTCAAAACATCGTACAGGTAGACAAGATGCGGGTTTCTAAACTGCATGCGGCTACTGTAGGATCTGATGTTTAGCAAAGAAAGTACGTTACAGATTTAGAGAACTCTTAACTCATAAGCAGGAATAAATACTAGTGCTAGGACCTACAGTGTATAATGGCATAGGTATAATTAAATAAAGGCAGCAACTCGCAACATAACCACATACAGGTGTGCTTCTCACTCTTAGTCAGGCAAGCCTGCTCGGACAGAGTCTCTAAGCCACACCCTGACTCACAATGCTCACAAAAACGGTAAACTGTGGCACAATAACAAGCATACAGAGATAAGAAACCCCTAGCTGTTAATCTGCCAGGTGGCAGAGGTCTAGCCGGAAAGATATAGGCTTCGGATACCCGGGCTGAGCCACCTGCTCTAGCCTAGGGACGTTCCCAAGTCTGTGCGCCAAATTACTCTAATTGAAAGGGTGCTCTCTTGAGAGACTCAGATCGCAAGTATCTGACTCTCTCCTGGCGACCCTAAAACAAAAGCAAGACGTGCTAGCGCAGTGCTGAGTGGACTAGGCAAGGGCCCTCACACAACACAACACTAGACACACAGGGACACAGACAAGAAAATGCCCCCAGACTCCCACGGGTATCCTAGTAAAGTCGTGCGGGTCCTCACGACTCGCACCAGCAGACTTTACTTAACCCGTGGAGCCCCGGCTAGTTTTGTAATGTTTGTTCACCAGAACCCGGCCGGTTTTCAAAAAATTGTTTTATTCCAGAAACAATAGCGAATGGGTTAGGAATGAAGGAAAAAACACGAAAAACCGCTCAAAAAGCTTAAAGAATGGTCCTACAGAGCCCCCGAAAACGTATTTTACAAGAGTAAAAAAATTGAAGGCAATTACCCCAAAAAAACAGGTTATTGCGCGCTCACGCGCACGCACGTGGACTTTGAGAGTTTTCAACCATCGGCACGGTTGCGTGGGATACGTACACAGTTCCCATACAAATCTGAGCCCTCTTGAGTGGCTACACCTGAGGTTACGGTCGGCGCAATTAGGGTGACACGCCAGACGTGTCTCTGGGGCTGTGCGTTACAAGGGTGACGCGCCAGACGCATCTCTGGGGCTGTGCGTTACATACATCGCCGACGCGTCAGACGCGTCGCTGGGGCTGTACGGGTTAAAGGATCGCAAAAAGCCTCCCCTCCGGTCTAGCCCCTGCTAACCTGACACAAGAACACACTAGCAAGCATGAAACCACCAAATATGAGACAACAAAAAAGCTTCCTAGATCTCATTAACAATTATATCCCTGCATAAGGCCCAAAATCCTATCTAGGTATCTGAGAGCTCGTCGTTAATACAATAATAGATATAAGGTCAATCAAGGGGATGGGATAATTAACCCTTAATTAGCGGCTCACCACATAAGTCGAGTTAAATAAAGCTGGACTATGTGGCGGCGCTCGACATAGGTCGAGTGGCAATTTCAGCACGTAATGTTGCTGAGAGAGAGAGACAAGTGGTGGCAGGAGACTAGCGAGCGTATGACTGCTCCAGACCACCGCGGCGAACCTACTGACACGAATCTCAGCTCCCTCCTCCCTCTCTCACTCGCTACATACTGAATTATATGGGGAAAGTACCGAATTACATGCTTTTTGCACTCGCGTTGCACGGTTATTGCAAGAAAACTAGCCATCATAAAAGGATCGTTATGGTGTCATTCGAAAGCTCTGTTTATGCCCTTTCAGGGATAGGTACTTGTTTTACGTTCTGGGTCTTATTTAGGCATGAAAATGATCACGTAAACAGCCATATTTGGCTCTAAAAACATTAAATAGATTGGTGAAGTAGTGGAAAGAAGGTATACAAAGTAAGATAGAAAGTTTCTAAGTGGGGTTGAGAGGGATAGATATCAAGGGGATCCGAAGGGTGCGACAGTGAGGTGAGCTCTGAGTCTTGAATCTGTCTGGACCCCACCCTAGGCATGCAGAATACATTCCATGCTTGGCAACACTCAACACAGTTGCCGGGTCAAAATCCTCTACCCCGTGCGTGAGTCGAAACTAAGCCTAACGTTGCAATCAAATGCATATGGCAACGCTTCAGGCTCGTCCCAAGCTGGCAGGCGAAGCAACGTCCCAAGCCGGTCTCTCTCTCTCCCGCTCGTCTCCCGCCCTCACTAGACTTACATCTTATATATTATAATGAAACAATCAACTATCGAGAATAAAATATACTAAGATGCGTTGGTTAAGAATAAGGGCAGCTACAAGCTGTGAAACAACATAAGAATATCCCAGACATTAGTTACGTTGTCGTAGGATATATACTAAGGAAAAGCCTGCCGGCCGGCTGCTGCCAGCCGGTTTCTAAACGGCTGGGCAGCCGACGCGCGCGCATGCCCGCACGTGGCTACTATGCAGAAGTGTCACACCTCCCCCAAGATATAAGACCCTTGACTAAGTTCTTCATATCTTACAGAAAGCTTCTCATAGTACCACACACTGTTGCGACACAAGGCACCATATATAAAAAAAAGAAAGAATGTTGCGCTCCACCGAGCAAGTTCAACTAACTTATCGACAATAAGCGAAAACATTCAACTAAGATACTGCTACAACATCTTATATAAAATTCTACACGTTATAAAAAATAAAGAGTTTTTATAAGGTTTTTGCTTTGTTAATTTGTTTTTTCGGCTGAACTACAGTGACAGCCTATTTTCCTCCACTTGAGATCTCTCCAGCTCCCTGTCAGCCCGATACCTAGTAGACTCTGCCTGCAGTTCAGCCTCTCGTATAGCTGTTCTCTCTGCAGCCTCAGCCTGCACACTAGCCTGTCTTTCGGTAGCCTCAACCTGAGCTCTAGCAACCTCAGCCTGCACACTAACCTGTCTTTCGGCGGCCTCAACCTTGGCCATCTCAAGCCGAAACAACAAATCTGGAGTCAACCCTTGAGGAGGGGAAGGTGCATTTAATGGGGAGGGTCCCTGTGATTGAATTCCACGCTGCCATAGACCATCAATTGGGGGTATGTACTAAATTCAGGCACCCTGACGTTTGATACGGGGGTAGAGTGGAGGGGGGGCTGGGGACCGGGGCCCCCAGTCGCCTCTCCACCCAGGTCTCTCCCTTCTAAACCCAATATCAAAGTCCTCAGCTGATCTTTCCTCATGCCACTTAAACCCTGGTGACCCTGAAGACCTGCCACACACTTTAAGCCATACTTATTCAGCTTCAACACCCTGGCAGCGGTAAGGGGCACCTCTAAAAATCTTCTAGCACCCTCCTCGCTATCGACTAGCCACTCCACAGGTCTTTCTCCCTCCGAGCCCGTATCGTGACCTGACCCATCACTGTGTTCTGATGTATTAGACATGTTTGTGTACTGCAGTAATTATCACGGTTATAGAATGTGCCTTATCTCCTATGCAAGTATGTATATACTAATGTTATTTAAAGTCTTTAATGTGTTATATTGGTTGCTCAAAAAAAAAAAACTATGTCCACTGTATTCCTTTAATCATAAGGAATCTCAAAACAAATGACCACTATATTCCTCTGTTCAGTAAATCCTATGCAAGGTCGCCATTTGTTACGTCCTGGGATATATAAACACTGGGCTCTTTCTATTGGACTAGGTATGCGGCAACAAGCAACAACGGAAAACGCTAGATCCAACCCTTATCTATAAACCCAGGCAACAAACCACCCTAAACCGTCAAGAGTCCGGCCTGGACAACGAGGTATCCTATGACTCGGTTACAGGGTGCACGCACTATAGACTGCTGATAGTCAAGCAGGCTATATAAAAGATCACACAATTAAGTTGACTTAAAGCTTCAAGGAAAAGATAGATAACGGAATTAAATTGCAGAAACAATTTAATAACAAACTAGAAGAAAGTACATTTAACGTTACGTTAATTAATACAACTAATCACCCCTGCGTGAAAGAAGGTGAAAGCAAACAGTCCTCAAAACATCGTACAGGTAGACAAGATGCGGGTTTCTAAACTGCATGCGGCTACTGTAGGATCTGATGCTTAGCAAAGAAAGTACGTTACGGATTTAGAGAACTCTTAACTCATAAGCAGGAATAAATACTAGTGATAGGACCTACAGTGTATAATGGCATAGGTATAATTAAATAAAGGCAGCAACTCGCAACATAACCACATACAGGTGTGCTTCTCACTCTTAGTCAGGCAAGCCTGCTCGGACAGAGTCTCTAAGCCACAATGCTCACAAAAAACGTTAAACTGTGGCACAATAACAAGCATACAGAGATAAGAAACCCCTAGCTGTTAATCTGCCAGGTGGCAGAGGTCTAGCCGGAAGGATATAGGCTTCGGATACCCGGGCTGAGCCACCTGCTCTAGCCTAGGGACGTTCCCAAGTCTGTGCGCCAAATTACTCTAATTGAAAGGGTGCTCTCTTGAGAGACTCAGATCGCAAGTATCTGACTCTCTCCTGGCGACCCTAAAACAAAAGCAAGACGTGCTAGCGCAGTGCTGAGTGGACTAGGCAAGGGCCCTCACACAACACAACACTAGACACACAGGGACACAGACAAGAAAATGCCCCCAGACTCCCACGGGTATCCTAGTAAAGTCGTGCGGGTCCACAGGACTCACACCAGCAGACTTTACTTAAAGGATCGCAAAAAGCCTCCCCTCCGGTCTAGCCCCTGCTAACCTGACACAAGAACACACTAGCAAGCATGAAACCACCAAATATGAGACAACAAAAAAGCTTCCTAGGTCTCATTAACAATTATATCCCTGCATAAGGCCCAAAATCCTATCTAGTTATCTGAGAGCTCGTCGTTAATACAATAATAGATATAAGGTCTATCAAGGGGATGGGATAATTAAATAGATTGGTGAAGTAGTGGAAAGAAGGTATACAAAGTAAGAGAGAAAGTTTCTAAGTGGGGTTGAGAGGGATAGATATCAAGGGGGTCCGAAGGGTACGACAGTGAGGTGAGCTCTGAGTCTTGAATCTGTCTGGACCCCGCCCTAGGCATGCAGAATACATCCCATGCTTGGCAACACTCAACACAGTTGCCGGGTCAAAATCCTCTACCCCGTGCGTGAGTCGAAACTAAGCCTAACGTTGCAATCAAATGCATATGGCAACGCTTCAGGCTCGTCCCAAGCTGGCAAGCGAAGCAACGTCCCAAGCCGGTCTCTCTCTCTCCCGCTCGTCTCCTCCCGCCCTCACTAGACTTACATCTTATATATTATAATGAAACAATCAACTATCGAGAATAAAATATACTAAGATGCGTTGGTTAAGAATAAGGGCAGCTACAAGCTGTGAAACAACATAAGAATATCCCAGACATTAGTTACGTTGTCGTAGGATATATACTAAGGAAAAGCCTGCCGGCCGGCTGCCGCCAGCCGGTTTCTAAACGGCTGGGCAGCCGACGCGCGCGCATGCCCGCACGTGGCTACTATGCAGAAGCGTCACACTAGGTATGCTCAATGTCTCTGACAGGGCCAAACAAATCAGGCTCACTAATGCCTTCAAACTGTTCTATGACAGAGCTCCAGAGTATCTAAAGAATGATTTTGTTAAAGCAAATGAGAGGAGTGGACATAATACAAGAAACAGGATGTTTAATTTTAAGGTCCCGAGAATCCAAGGACAGGGTAAGCAAACATTCTTCTTCACTGCCATCAAAGACTGGAACGACCTACCCCAGTCAGTCCGTGAAAAGAGAACACTGTATTCCTTCAGACGTAGCCTGAAGGAACACCTGAACCGAACAGCTGCGAGAAGGGAGCACCAAGCTTATGTCTACTACTAAATGCGACATAAGAGATAGACAAACCAAACTGAAATTATTACTGATTACGGATTACTGATATTTACTATAGGATGTAAGGTATCTTAAAATAACCCCCTAGAAATACTTTCTCTAAAGTATCTATTTCTTTATCCTCCCCATTTTCCCCAGCTAACCTAATCCCACAAGGACCCCAATGGAAATACGCCTAACGGCCTTATTGGGCTATCCTTAGTTGGAATTATGCAAGGCTGGTACATGTCATATTTGTAACATACTATGTGGTACCAACTCTGTAAATTGCTAACTGAATAAATATTATTATTATTATTATTAACTATTTATTATGGCACCTCTATTATGACGTCATGGATGAGTCAGCAATGATGATGAAATTATAATTATATAATCAAATTTTCAGCAAATCAAAACAAAAATTATTTGAAATATAAGCTTTACAATTCATGCGATCCAAATACCAATTTTGTCATCAATAACTATTCACTGAATTAATTGTTGGACTCTAGAACATTTTCTATAAATGTAATATGTTATAGGTTGAGTTTTACCTTACATAATTATATATATACAGTATTTACTTATATATATATATATATATATATATATATATATATATATATATATATTTATATATATATATACAGTATACATATATATATATATTACCAGATGCCCCGATCCACGAGGTGGTGGATTCGAAGGAATCGCATCTGTATTCCGAAGTAATTCGTTCTATTCGCTAGCTTGTTTTTATAGCTTATTGTTCGGGGGAAGGATTGCTGGCCAAGCTACCCAATGTTGTGTGCAGTATGTGAGGTGGATGTGGAATGTTGTAATACTCTTAGAATGGCTGTGACTGTGGATGTAGTCTGTAACCAGTGTAATCAGTTCGGTAATGATGATCAGGTGCTAGCATTAAGATTGTACATGCGACACTGGTCTACTGCACCTCAGGTATCCACCATTACAGAGAGGGGATTGGGGGCCATAGGGAAGAGCACAGTATATTTAGACTGAGGGGAAGAGTATCGAAGATATTCAACCAGGGGGGATCAACTCATGGCCTCCCTTACGTGGTGTATACACACTACCCTCCCTCCAAGCAGGCTCTTAACCCCTTCACCACCATGACGTCTTTTTACCTTTGATTATGGCTATAATTAGATTATGTTATGTAGTTTAAGAAGGACCTATGATACTAAGAGGGTTTATTGAGATTGTATTTACCCATTTGAGTCGCATAGGTAGATTATCTAAACAAAGTCGTCTAATGGTAACCAGAATATGATGAAAATTAAGTAATGGTGTTGAAAGGGACAATTGCTACAACTAAATCATTCACCCATTTGACCGAGATAACTATTGAATATAAAGTGCCGATCTCTTACGTATTTCCTTATATTGATCCTTATCAATTTATGAAAGAACATGACGGATGCCTTTGATGGTAATAAATGAACAGCCTATTTCCAGTAACTCATCGTAGCGATTTTATCACATGGACTTCTTACTCTCAGCCATAGAGATAAAATTAAACCACAAAATATGCGTAAATGAAAACAGAAGTCTTTTACTCCACTCCACTACACTTTCAAAAAAATATGGGCATGAAAAGGATAATCTAAGTGTCCATTATGTTATACCCTTTAAAGGTATATTGGTAGTAATAAGCCAATTTGATATAAGAGTAGAAGGATAAATTACTACCAATATACACAATGATTATACTGTATGAGCTACTACTCTTTGGAATTCACTTCCCTCGAATTGCTTTCCACAAACTTACAATCAACAAATGTTTAAATCCAGTTGTTACAAACATTTTATGAATGGAGGATGCCTTTAGGCACATGGACCTTTTTGTTTTATCTGTGTTTTTCCTTCCTCCGTTCATTGTCTCTTAAAAAAAAAAAAAAAAAAAAAAAAAAAAAAAAAAATATACCTTTTCCATACCCTATTTATACCTTGATTTTTAGAGCGTAGCTGGGCTCGGGGTAAAAGCTAACACAGAGCGCACAATTACCGTTTGCTGATATACTGAACGATCGTCTGTACCCTGTGTACCCTACGGCTATCATCCTTTTATTGGGACAGTTACACCTGTTGTATTACACGTTAAATGATGTATAGTCAAAATCAATAATTCGCCGACAACTTTACTCATCAACTGTGTAGTTACCCTGCCCGACGGTATTGTTTCCGCCCCTGTGTGTGTGTGTGTGTGTTTGCAGAATATTTCGAGAACAAATGATCAAATTGCGACGAAATTTGGTCAAGTCTTTCTTTTTGTACCCAAAAGAATCCCATTAACATTTGGTAAATATTGGATCATGCCCACTCCCCCTTCCTCACCCTTTAAAATATCCCCCTGGTAAGTATTTGTCCGATAATCGTGATAGTCTACGAATTAGTTCTTGGTTACTCTGCTTTCACGTAAACAATATTTGGAGATGATTGAATGACCTCAATTTGTTTTTTTTTTTTTTGGGGGGGGGGGCATCTTCAGCATCTTCATCACACTTCCGGTTTAGATAAATGACCACTGACTGACCGATATATTGTATATAAGTGTTTGCCAGTTGTATTGTTTCTATTTTTAATTCAGCTTCCTTATTTATATATACATGTTTTATTTATCTAGCAGACATTCCCGCTAGATGCCTCATCGCGTAGTTTTGTCGAGATCTTGTCTTCCGATTATCTTCTCCATTTATGTTTAACTCTTTCAAGCAGATGATGCCAGTTTATGTGTTACTCTAGCTATAGCGCCGGACTGTCGGTAAGAGGGTTAATTGTCATATTATTAACTCTTTTAACATGCTCGCTTTCGTTTGCCAGGAAAAATCGACACCTAAATAGCACGAAAGGTTAATATTGACAAAGGAATTGGGTGAAAGGTCTTAAATCGCCAAACAAATGAGGCGAACGTCCTAAAATCTCAAAACTAGTTGGACTAAACATGAGGGAGAAGGTAGTCCAGAAAAAAAATCCCCTAAACCAAAAAATGAAAAATAGTTAGAAGTTATGAATTTATGAAGGTGTAAGCTAGGGACATAATATAACTTACACCTACCCAAGCCTAAACCAAAAGAAATTGTAGTCTTTGAATATGTAGGGTAAACTGTAAAAGGTTAACCCCTTCTGTACCGGTGACGTCTTTTGTGTTTGATTTCAGCTACATTTAGACGATTTTATGTAGCTTAGGAAGGATATATGGTAGCTAAAAAGGCTTAATTGAGATAGCCTGTAGTATTTAATTGGTCGACGTCCTTCCAAAGCTGAAGAAAATCGTCTAATAGTAGCAAAAATAAGTGAAAAATAATGATGTAGCCGGTGAAGAAGAGGTTAAAGGGTTATAAAGGGTATGATAAAGGCATATAAACTCATTTGGATATATGGATGGTATTATTTAACTGTCTATCCTTGTATAAAATGGGTTTCTTACAACCAATATACCTTTAAAAGGGTAGATTTTTATGGACACTGTATATACTCTTTATGGACACTGTATATACTCTTTATGGACACTGTATATACTCTTTATGGACACTGTATATACTCTTTATGGACACTGTATATACACTTTATGGACACTGTATATACTCTTTATGGACACTGTATATACACTTTATGGACACTGTATATACTCTTTATGGACACTGTATATACACTTTATGGACACTGTATATACTCTTTATGGACACTGTATATACTCTTTATGGACACTGTATATACTCTTTATGGACACTGTATATACTCTTTATGGACACTGTATATACTCTTTATGGACACTGTATATACTTTTTCATAACCATATCGTCTTAGAGGGCATAAACCAAACTGCCTCATCTTAAGCAACACCATACCGAGCATTGGAATGCAGAATCATTAAGAAAGAAAATGTTACGCCCACAAGTTAAGGGGAGGTTTTTAGTTTGTTCCCTAGACCTCCAGCAAGCTTAAAATAACTTCGCATTGACCCCTTTCAAGATATATTTGTACATTTTACGGTAGAAAAATTTCCCGGCCAAAGGCCGGTTACTCTTAAATTACAGGCTCGCTTTCGCTCGCCAGGAAAAAAATGACGCCTAAATGTCACGGAAGGTCTTAAAAATTACATAAATGGTGCGAAAGTTATTAAAATTACCAAACTAATGTGGCGAACGTCTTAAATTCTCAGCAGCAATGGAGCTAAGCATGAGGGCGAAATGGGTTAAGAACAAAATCCCTCAAGTGGAAATTTGCCCACATTATGAACAATAGCCTGTAATTTACGGTCGTTCCTCAGCCTCACAGCTTATCTACACTCTCAAAAATATGTTGCATAAGAAGGGTATATAAAAGGTATATGATATTATTGGGTATATTATTGGATATATACTTTATATATTATGCTGTCTATCCTTATTACCTCCGTCAAGGAAGTTGGAGGAGATATTGTTTTTTACCACCGTTTCTCTGTCTGTCAAAAAGTTATAACCTATATTCACGAAATTTGGTGGACAGATATGATATGCGCCAAGGCAGAGGTACAAAGGAGTATAAAGGAAATCAAGCAACAACAGATCTAGTGACCCTTCTAGGTTGCTTGTCCTCCAAAACACTGAGGATCAAGTGTCCAAACAGTGGTTTAGAGTGGGTAAGGGAACATTGGAAAGGGAATTACTGCCCTGGAACTAATGTCCGTGGCAGGATTAGGAAGTTAGTAGGGGACAGATGGGTTAGTAACTGAGGGGGGGATAAAATAAAGTTATTCATTTACAAACGCAGTCAGTCGCGGGTTTGATGCGAGATATTTGTCTAGGCGGAGTTTAAATGAATCAACGGTGATGCAATGGAAATCAAAGGTGATTCCATTTAGGAAGCAATCGGTAGAGTGCATACCTCCGCCAGTGTAGGGGAAGATATGTGCTCTCACAACTGCCTCTCTAGTATAAAATGGGTGTATTACCAACAATATACCTATATAGATATATTGGTGTTAATTAACCCATATCATGCAAGGATAGAAAGGTAAATAACTAAGAATATATAGTACCTAGTAAATGTATATACCTTTGCCATGCCCTTTTAGACCATAGATATTTTTACAGTGTGTGAGGGATTCTAAATCAGCTATAAGATCGGTTAAGATAGACAAGCATACAGGCCATTTTCTATGTCCCCCTCTCTGTGCTCAGAAGAAATGACTGTGGTTAAGGGGGAGGGTTTTCTTTTTCTGGGCCCCCTTCTCCCTCATGCTTAACCCCACTAATTTGGACATTCTAAGGGGTTCGCCCCATTAGTTTGAAGATTTTATAACTTTTCACACTATTTATTTGCCAATATGAAGACCTTTCGTGCCATGTAGGTGTCGATTTGTTTTCCTAGCGAGCGATAGTGAGGCTGAAATTCAGGAAGAACCGGCCTCAGCCAGGACATGAAAACATTGATCTCGAAGGGGGGGGGGGGTCTTGAGGGTGCTTTTTAAGCTTGATGGAAGTCTAGGAATAAAACAAAATAAATAAACCTTATCAAAGAAGTGTATTTATGGTTGTGGTTGTGTGCTTGGACCGGTGGCTGGAGAGCATAATTACAGTATGGCTGGACCTTGACCTTGACCTTGGTATGCTGCATTGGTATTCTCACACTACCACCACTGCATTCAGTACCTCTTTCTTTGCACTACCACCACTGCATTCAGTACCTCTTTCTTTGCACTACCACCACTGCATTCAGTACCTCTTTCTTTGCACTACCACCACTGCATTCAGTACCTCTTTCTTTGCACTACCACCACTGCATTCAGTACCTCTTTCTTTGCACTTCTCTAATCTTTCTATACTTTCGTTCTCTCTCACTACTCCTTAATATCTACCATTTGTCCTCTCATTCCTCCGTCCATCTTGTTCTCTTCCCTCTTTCTCTCCTTCCCTTTATCGCTCTGTTCCTTCCTTTCTTCCTTCCCTCCATCCCTCCATCTGCCTCTCCCTCTTCCCTCCATCCCTCCATCTGTCTCTCTCTCATCCCTCCATCTGTCTCTCTCTCTTCCCTCCATCCCTCCATCTGTCTCTCCCTCTTCCCTCCATCCCTCCATCTTTCTCTCCCTCTTCCCTCCATCCCTCCATCTGTCTCTCTCTCTTCCCTCCATCCCTCCATCTGTCTCTCCCTCTTCCCTCCATCCCTCCATCTGCCTCTCCCTCCCTCCATCTGTCTCTCCCTCTTCCTTCTATCCCTCCATCTGCCTCTCCCTCCCTTCCTCCCTCCGTCTGTCTCTCTCTCTTCCCTCCATCCCTCCATCTGCCTCTCCCTCCCTTCCTCCCTCCGTCTGTCTCTCTCTCTTCCCTCCATCCCTCCATCTGCCTCTCCCTCCCTTCCTCCCTATTAGCAGACAAACGTCTTGTTGGTGTATTGGTTAGAGTGTTTAAAAATATGTGTGTGATAACCCAGGTTCGAATCCCGGTGGATCACATATATGCTTTCATTAATTTCATCGGAGGTGTTTGGTGTTGTGGTGAAATTAATACAAATATAGAATATGTGTGTTTGTTTTCCATGTTGTATTAGCAGTGTGTGTGTATATATCGTGCTGCGGGAGTGTTGGTACCGCTGGTGGCTGGTGGCTGGGGTCACTGGATAATATTACTGTATGTCTGCACCTTGACCTTGGATGTAGTATGCATTAAGGGTTGGTATTCTTAATTTTCCTTGCTTTCTATATATATATATATTTTTTTTTTTTTTTTTTTTTTTATCTTTAAGGGGGGATGGTTCCTTGTTTTTTCTGGCCCAACTTCTCCTTACTGGTTAGCCACATTAATGTTGAGATATTAAGACGTTTGGCCTATTAGTTTGGCGAGTTTAAGAGTTTTTGCCCCATTTCATTATCAATATTAACACCTTTCGTTCCATTTAGGTGTCGATTTTCCCTTGCGAGCGATAGCGAGCCTTCAATTTAGGAGGAAACCGGCCATCGGCCGGGACATTTTTCTACCGAAACATGTCCACATTTATCTAGAAGGGGGATCTTGGGCATATTTGTTTTAAGGTTCATGGAGGTCTAGGGAGGAAGCTAAACAAAATATAAATAGACAAATAAATCTACCAATACATAAACCCTTCCTATCCCCTCTTTAAACTTTATTTCTTTCTCTCTCCCTATTCCGCTCATATCGTTTATCCTTTCCTACCTTCGGCCGTCTCTTCCCTCTTTCTTCCTTCCCTGCACCTTTCTCTCCTTCCCTCTTTCTCTCCCTGCATGTCTCTATTTTGTATTAGGTGTATATTTATCGCTATGTGTACTTACTCTAGTTGTACTTACTCTAGTTGTATTGCGGGAGTGAGCATGCTCGTTATTTCCCGCCTCCTATATGTGTAGGTGTTATATGTATCGTTGGAATGGCTGTGGATGTGTGTGTAGTCTGTATTTTTAGCCAATTGGCGACATCGGAAACGAAGGCTTAGGGTGGATCTGTATGGTACCATTCTCACTATAGACGGTACCGTCTCGCCCGAAGGCTTAGGTAGCCATCAGCTTAGGTGAACCATATGATACCCATCTCGCCTTGTACCATTTTTGCCAACCCCAGATGGGACGTCACAACGTCGTCCACTTATTCCAGGTACCTATTTACAGCTAGGTGAACTGAGGCTAACACATGAAAGGAGACAAGCCCAATTTGTCTCCGCCCGGCCGGGGGATTGAACCCCCGACCCCTCGTGTGTGAGACGAGAGCGCTACCTAATAGGCTACGGGCTGTGTCTGTGTGTGTGTGTGTATGGGTGGGGACTGTGGAGAGAGTATGGTTGGTTCCATACCTTGGCTGCTGCAGTATATTACATTAGTATGCTCAGGCTTCCCACACTCTGGATATATCTCTGTCTACTTATCTTAATAAATAAAGGTCAATGTTTGTCTGTCAGTTACCCGACCTTTGTTACTAAACTCCTCCCACAGTTTTGGTGCCAGGTGGGAGTGTGGGGCACCGTTGGAAAGCCCAGGCTTTGGAGATGGTTTTAGGCGAGTTTAGTGGAAATCAGAGACACTTTTGTTTAATACATTTTTCGGCAGAACTTATGTAGTATACGGGAGCGAAAAAAATGCGAAAAAAATGGCCGTTTGGGGCAGAAGGAGGCCTCCGATCGAAAAGGTGTATGGAACGAAAGTTGTTCGCAGCCCCCCAAAATGGGGGTACAGATGAGGTCAGATCCTAAATCGGAGGTCATTTAGCGGCCGAAATCGGGGTCGCCGTTTAATGAGGCACAGGGAGGTCGAGGCCGGTGATTATGGTAGTAGTAGCATTGTGATGATTGGGGTAGTAGTGATTGATGATGGTGATTATGGTAGTAGTAGTGATGGTGATTATGGTGAGTACCCGGGCAACGCCGGGTACCCCTGCTAGTCTACTATATTCCTCCCCACCCTCCATCCTTCCCTATACCTTCCTTTCCACACTGTTCTCTTCCATCTATCATTTCTCCTTCCTCCTCTCCCTCCTTCTTTCCATCTACCACTCCTTCTTCCTTCTCTACAGTATATTTTTGTCTACTTATCTACTATATGAATTCCACCCCGCCCTCCATCCTTCCCCTTACCTTCCTGTATACCCTTTCCTCCTGCTTCCTTCCATCTATCATTCCTCCTTCCTTCTCTCCCTCTTTCTCTCCATCTTCCATTTCTTCTTCCTTCTCTATCTATTTATATTTCTCTTCTTTATGTATTCATCCCCACCCTCCATCCTTCCATTCTACCCTCTCCGTTCATTCCTTCCATCCATCATTCCTTCTTCCTTCTCCCTCTCCTTGTGTATATATTCAACAATCATCCCCACCCTCCATCCTTCCATTCTACCCTCTCCGTTCATTCCTTCCATCCATCATTCCTTCTTCCTTCTCCCTCTCCTTGTGTATATATTCAACAAGCATCCCCACCCTCCATCCTTCCATTCTACCCTCTCCCCCTCCTTCCTTCCATCTCTTCCTTCCTTCTCTCCTTCCTTTCTTCCATCTATCACTCATTCTCCCTTCTCTCCCTCCTTCTGTATAAATCCCTTCCCTCCTTCCCTCCCTCACTATACCTTATCCCTCACTCTCACTCTCACTCTCTCTCTCTCTCTCTCTCTCTCTCTCTCTCTCTCTCTCTCTCTCTCTCTCTCTCTCTCTCTCTCTCTCTCTCTCCATACCTTTCCTCACATATTTATTTCATCCCCCGTTCAACTATTTGATGTCATCCATCCATCCATTAATCCACCTATCTACCTATCCACCCACCCACCCATCCAGACACCAATCCAGCCATCCAGCCATCCATCCATCCATCCATACTCTCTCCCTCTTCTCCTTGACACTCCCTGTCCTCCAATGGAAGTGATAACCAACTCGTAGTGCCTTGATATGAGAGAGAGAGAGAGAGAGAGAGAGAGAGAGAGAGAGAGAGAGAGAGAGAGAGAGAGAGAGAGAGAATTGACAATACGAAGACTCAGAAACAGAAAAGAGGAAGAAAAGAGACAGACAGACAAACAGACAGACACGGAATGATAGTACAGAAGGTGTTGAGGGAGGGAGTGTGATGGGTATTATGTACAGTTGCCTTCAGTTCCAAGGTATCCACTTAATTCCCGATTGACTGCGTTTACAGACGAATAACAAGACATGCCCATAACATATCTTTTGTAAGAATAGATATAGTAAGATAGCTCAATTTTCTTATTTTCCTGTCGAATACCATGTCAGTTTATCCATTTTGCATGGAGAAGATAAATCTTGTCCCTTCTAAGCCATCTTTTCTCTCTTACATAATAGTTTAGGTAGTTTAGATACAAGCTTCAGTAGATCTGGTATTACTTGCTTTTCTTTTTACTCCCTTTATACTAACTTGTGCGGTACTTCACACAATAAGGGGAGCCGTTGCAAAAGGCTCATATTCTTAATCATTTCGTTCCCTTCGCAGCGCCTGATACCGAACGAATATTGTGGGTATGAGTGTTGTTTATAGAGATTAGATGGATTAGCACTCCCATTCCAGAAACTAGCGTCATTTGTCATGCTGTTTCGTCCATTAACGGTGCTGTGAAGAGAAAGACATTTGTAACCCCTTCCGTACCAATGACGTCATTCTAACTTTATTCTGGCTACAGTTAGACGATTTAGTCAGTTAAAAAAGGGCCTCCAGCAATTAATAGGCTTCGATCTATGTCACAACCCATTTTACTACCTCAGATCATTCTTAAACTGCACAAAATCGTCTAAAAATGGCAAGAATAAAATTTAAAAAACGTCGCCGGTATAAAGAAGGGGTTAAGAATACCACTCTCAATTCCCCGACATGTCCACCTGATATTTGGCCGTATTCTCAGCCACCACCCTACACCCCGATAGTGATTATACGATCCATGGTATTGACAGGAGGAAGACAATAGACAGACAGACAGGCAAGGAAGGATAGTACAATAGACAATAGTACAATAGACAATAGACAGACAGACAGGCAAGGAAGGATAGTACAATAGACAATAGTACAATAGACAATAGTACAATAGACAATAGACAGACAGACAGGCAAGGAAGGATAGTACAATAGACAATAGTACAATAGACAGACAGACAGGCAAGGAAGGATAGTACAATAGACAATAGTACAATAGACAGAGAGACAGGCAAGGAAGGATAGTACAATAGACAATAGACAATAGACAGACAGACAGGCAAGGAAGGATAGTACAATAGGTGTTAAGGGGGGATGGTTCACTTTTTGGTAGATTTTTTAATTTTTTATTTTTATTTTTTTAGTTTCCTCCCTAGACCTCCATCAAACTTAAAAAAAACATCCATCAGATCCCCCTTCTAGATTAATTTGTAAATTTTTTGGTAGAAACATTTCCTGGCCGAAGGCTGGTTACTCTTAGAATTATAGGCTCGCTATCGCTCGCCAGGAAAAAATAGACACCTAAATGGCACGAAAGGTCTTAAATTTGACAACGAAATGGGGCAAAAGGTATTGAAATCGCCAAACTAATGGGCCGAACGTCATAAAATCTGAAAACTATTGGGGGTAAGCCTATGAGATGGTAGAATCAAGGAGGGGGGGGGGAGTCACTCAGATTGGTCGGTAGTGAAGCTCATACGTAGATGGTGTTCCCGTTTGGTATCAGCCATATCTAAGCTTAATTTCTTCATATCGAATGAAATAGAAAAACATGTTCCTACACTTACCCACCCTATTCAACATCTGACAGACATTAATACAGCACAGAGAAAACCAAACGTAATGACAGCTGGGACATGACTTATTAGCGCGACTGTACAGGTGTGTAAATGTAGGCTACCTTTTGTTTTGTGTTCATAGTTGCCATTTAAGGGGAGGAAGACCGTTTTTCTGGGCCCCCTTCTCCCTAATGTTTAGCCCCAGTAGTTTTGAGATTATAAGACGTTCGGCCCATTACTTTGCCGATTTTAACACCTTCCGCCCATTTCGTTGTCAATTTTAAGACCTTTCATGCCATTTAGGTGTCGATTTTTTCCTAGCGAGCGATAGCGAGCTTGCAATTTTAAGAGGAACCGGCCTTCGGCCGGGAAATTTTTCTATCGAAAAATGTACAAATTTATCTTGAAAGGGGGTCTAGGGGGTGTTTTTCTAAGCTTGATGAAGATCTAGGGAGGAACCTAAACAAATATATGAATAAATGAATTAATAGACCAAACAAACGGTCAGCCTCCCCTTAAATTGTGTTTATATTATCTTTCCTTGGCGTCTTGCACTTCTGTTTACCATCTCGTCAAGGTGGGATTTTGTGTGTGTGTGTGTGTGTGTGTGTGTGTGTGTGTCCGTGTGTGTGTGTGTGAAGTATAAATATATATACAATAAGACCTAAAGACGGTTGGTTTTCTCATATAGTCCTACCTATCGTTCACAGTTACTATCTTCGTTATGTCCCTACTTTATAATTACGCCTTAGCACAAATCCATTATGTCAGTTCCATTGTGTCATAAGGTCCAATGATGACGTAGCTCTTGTCCTTGAGTACACTGCAAGTCATACTATAACTTTAATCCTTTCGGTATGGATGAAGTGTTCTTCATTTGATTCGGTCTATATTTAGAAGATTATTTTTTGTTTTTGTTATCTTGAGGATAATATATTTAGCTTGATGAAGGTCTAGGAAGGAAACTAAAACAATATTATATATATATTGTGTGTATCAAGCAGGTTGTCAAAACAGTTCGCTAGTTTATCATACTTGTTTGCCTCCATACATTGTTCAGATCATCATGTTCCTGCCCGCGACTGTCCATAGCCCAAGAGTATCGTCATAATATTAGTTGGATTGTTATGACATTATGCCTACACTTCATATAATCCTAGAATTATTCCTACACTTCACATAATCCTAGAATTATTCCTACACTTAATAATATAATCCTAGAATTATTCCTACACTTCATATAATCCTAAAAATTATTCCTACACTTCACATAATCCTAGAATTATTCCTACACTTAATAATATAATCCTAGAATTATTCCTACACTTCATATAATCCTAGAATTATTCCTACACTTCATATAATCCTAGAATTATTCCTACACTTAATGTAATCCTAGAATTATTCCTACACTTAATAATATAATCCTAGAATTATTCCTACACTTCATATAATCCTAGAATTATTCCTACACTTCATATAATCCTAGAATTATTCCTACACTTCATATAATCCTAGAATTATTCCTACACTTCATAATATAATCCTAGAATTATTCCTACACTTCATGTAATCCTAGAATTATTCCTACACTTCATAATATAATCCTAGAATTATTCCTACACTTCATATAATCCTAGAATTATTCCCACACTTCATATAATCCTAGAATTATTCCTACACTTCATATAATCCTAGAATTATTCCTACACATCATATAATCCTAGAATTATTCCTACACTTCATATAATCCTAGATTATTCCTACACTTCATAAAATCCTAGAATTATTCCTACACTTCATAACATAATCCTATAATTATTCCTACACTTCATAATATAACCCTAGAATTATTCCTACACTTCATAATATAATCCTAGAATTATTCCCACACTTCATAACATAATCCTAGAATTATTCCTACACTTCATATAATCCTAGAATTATTCCTACACTTCATAATATAATCCTAGAATTATTCCTACACTTCATATAATCCTAGAATTATTCCTACACTTCATAACATAATACTATAATTATTCCTACACTTCATAATATAACCCTAGAATTATTCCTACACATCATAATATAATCCTAGAATTATTCCCACACTTCATAACATAATCCTAGAATTATTCCTACACTTCATAATATAATCCTAGAATTATTTCTACACTTCATAATATAATCCTAGAATTATTTCTACACTTCATAATATAATCCTAGAATTATTCCTACACTTAATATAATCCTAGAATTATTCCTACTCTTTATATGATCAGCAACTACCGCCAAAGTTGTATATTTAAGTATATTCCCATGCAAATGCTGTAGTTAAGGGGGTAGGTGTTATTTATTTGTTTATTTATTCATTTATATTATTTCAGTTTCTTCCCGAGGCCTCCATCAAGCTTAAATAAACATCCTCAGGATCCCCCTTCGAGATTAATTTGTACATGTTTCTATAGAAAAATGTCGCGGCCGAAGGCCGATTCCTCCAAGAATAAAAACTTCCTATCGCTCGCCAGGAAAAAAGTCGACACCTAAATGACACGAAAGGTCATGATATTGACAAAGAAATAGGGCGAAATGTCTTAAACCCGACAAAAACTGACAAAGTTCTATTGTGTCTGTCAGTTACTTCAATGCACTATACAAAATAATGGGTATAAGGGTAATGAAAGTGTCCTTAATAATGTACCCTTTTAAAGGCATATGGATGGTATTACATCCATCTAGTACAAGGATAACAGATAAAGCACGATCAATATACGGTACGCATACATTTTATAAACCATTTTCGTATCCTTTTAATACCCTTGATTTTTTGCAGCGTAGGTTTTGCACAACACATATTATTACCAAGTAGACAACACTATTTGTAGTACATTATCTATCACAGAACCAGTTTGAAATACCTTTACTTGAATTTTAGCGAATAATCAACGAATTTACTATTATCTGTAAACCACCCAAAGCAATGTACCGGGTATTTACTTTAAAACACACCAAGAATAAAAAGTCAAGTTTTGAATATAAGGTATAGTACGAAGAGATATGTATGAAAATATCCAAGTTACCATATAGGTTGTCTGTGTTCTGTAAGGTAAAGGGTCCCTGGGCACCTGGCTGCTTACGTAACCAACCACCTGTAATCAATGGGTAGGGAGAGAGAGAACGAAAGTAAGAGTGAAAGAGCGAGAGTGTGTGTGTGTGTGTGGTCGAGTGGATACGGTGCAAAACTCTCACAAAAAATATCTGGAGAGAATGAGTTCGAATCCTAGTCAAGGTACCTCTCTCCCAACCTGCCCGACAATAGCATTAGATCTAGACAAATATTACGTCTCAGTCTTCAGCTAAGTTTACGAATAAACAGAAATCCTCTCTCTCCTTACATCGCGCATGAATACAAGTATGTTTTTATCTTTATACTATTTGTATGTATATTTTCTGACAGATATTTTTCCATATCCAACTCGCATGTAAATTTCCCGTTATATCTCTTCATGCATTACGATTGTTAGCTTTATTTTGTCAGCTGTTGTCTGAAGGGATTACTGTACAAAATTTTCCCTGCAATGGTGTCCTTTACGTCAGTCAGGCTTATAAGTTAGTTGGTCTAGTTATACAAAAAAGCATCTACTGTTACCTGCGTTCCTATTACTTCATTGCACTTACATACACACACACACAGTGAGTAAGCTCAAAAGGTGGCAATAGAGAGTTGCCCGAGATTGCAAGACGAGGTAGCGAGATGCAAGATATTATAAACTATATATCTTGGCGAGATGGTGGCGATGCAGCTTCAAGATGCCGAAGCTACAACTGGCCATGAATAGACAAAAAGCGCTTCTGTGTGTCTGTGATGACAGACTATGAACGAACCACTTGGAAATACCCTAACTTCATCGTCTTGAGCTATTGAATTCACTGGATATGATCTTATGTCCGAAGATAGAGTTGGAACATTAAACACACACACACACACACACACACACACTCAAACTTGGCTGTACAGTAATAGTCAGCATAGGAAAGTTTATATGATCCTTTCCATGACCCTTATTGAATGAGGTATTAGGGTCGGGAGTCGTGGGTATGAAGCACCTTGACCATCAACTTGAGTAAGAACATCATAAACTACACCCTCGGACCAGTTCTTGGGAGGGGGTGGTGGTGGTGGTGGTGGTGTTGTTGTTACATCAGTCGTGGCCAGACAGACAGACTTACCGTTCACACAGACACTCTTTTGTATTTTCTTTAACATACTACCTATTCATCGATTGCCATGCGCCTTAATTCCCGAGGATGTGGCTGTGAATAAATCGCCTCCGAGTTAACTTGTTCGTTTCTGCAGCTTGTTTTCATAGGAGGGTTGCAAGCCCAGCCGGCCATTGCTGGGGGTAGTGTGTGAGGTGCATCATAGTACTGTTGGAATTATTGTGGTTGTGAATGTAGTCTGTAACCAGTGTAATTTGTTTGATCATCCTGATCAGGTGCTAGCATTAACTTTGTAAAAGCGACACTGTTCTAGTGACTTCTGTGCCAAATACATATACTCAAATACTCCACACATACAGTACTACGATCATCACACAAACAGACACTAATGTACAGCCCTTGCTCTCACACACACACACAAACACACACACACACACACACACACACACAGCCCCTCAGGCATACTCTCTCTCTCTCTCTCTCTCTCTCTCTCTCTCTCTCTCTCTCTCTCTCTCTCTCTCTCAGACAAGTTCAAGGGCACATGTGGGTTGAATGACTGGAGAGGTAGAGAGATAGGTTGATAGATAGACAGACAGACAGACAGACATAGGGGAGTGGGTAGAAAGAAGATGGAATACTATAGGAAGGGTTGAATTAGTGGATAGATAGATATATAGATAGATAGATAGAGAGAGAGAGAGACACACACAGGCGTAGATATAGACAGATAATGGATACACTGTAAACAATTTAATATTTGATTATCACATGTATGGTATAAATTAATAGTGTTGTTAGGTTTATCTATTCAAATTATAACACATAAATGGCTAAGACACTCTTTATGAGTACCGTATAAGTTGCTATTTAGTGTTCATTGTTTACAGTGTGGTTATACCCGCAGAGGAAGGAGTTGAGCAATATTACATGTTATCTAACCCTGTGCTCAGCTCTCTCTCCTGCTCTCTCTCTCTCATTACTAACTCATTACAAACCCTACGTGCTTGTCTCTCCAACCCATCCCTGGTAGTTCAAGGATAGACATAAACGGAGGAACCTACTGTTTACAGGCAAGGGTTAATGGAGGGTAATAGACATAGTTAAGGCTCGAGGTTTTATTATTATTATTATTATTATTATTATTATTATTATTATATGTTTAAATAGTATTTTCGTTGGTTTCAATTCAGTTTTAATCCGCTTTTTCCTAGTTTTACTTTATTACCATCTATATCCTATGAACTGGCTGAGTTATATATATATATATATAATATACCGGTATATATATATATATATATATATATACAGTATATATATAAACAGTATATTCCCCAAGGCAAGTTATCAAGATATCATTATAGTATGTCTCATCATGTGTCATGCACTTATTTTCAACAATATACAAGACTATTAAAACCGCATTCCAGAGTTGTTCGTCCTTACCCCATCCATACCTTGGCCTTCCACACGTTTGGGATAACCTAAGATTTGCTGATAAATGGGTTCAGGGTTGACAAAATCGAGGTTTTCATGCACAATTGAACAAATTTTGAGTACCTGTTCCAGAAAATTCCGATAGGATGTGAGTTTTATTTTGCTATTTGGACACTATGATTACAACGTAATGCCAAAACCTATCCACCCACACCCCTTTCAACCTAAATTTTATTTTTATTTTTTCTGAAGAAAAATTTCCTGGCCTAGGGCCGGTTACTCTCTATCGCTCGCCAGGATGAACTCGAGACATAGAGATAGTTTGCGCTATATTGTGTTGGCTATTGGGGGGGGGGGGGGTTGTAGTGATGAACAGGCTGGCAAACCGAAGCAATGTTGTTTCAAGAATTTATTGTAAGACATAATACAGGACAATGTACATTAAGTTGCATTGATTTGGCCTTCGTTCAGAGGCACAACTAGTGGGAACTATGGACCATATCTTTAGCTTCGTATATTCAATAATAATATCTATAAGCAAGGAACTTAGTTTTGAGACCAAATAGGCCTATATGAATTCAATCGTTGCCAGCCTGGGTGGAGGAAGAGGCATCACTGAATGACTTCAATCAGTCAAACACAACCTCAAGGAGTTCATACATGTGCTTTGTTTTTTACTATATTATTTCCCACGTCATTGGCTTAAGAGGAGGTATTTAGTTTGTTCCCTAGACCACCATCAAGCTTAAAATTACACCCCCTTGAGTCCCTTTCAAGATAAATTTGTACATTTTTTGGTAGAAAAATGTCCCGGCCGAAGGCCGGTTCCTCTTAAATTACAGGCTCGCTATCGCTCGCCAGGATAAAATCGACACCTGAATTGCACGAAAGGTCTTAATATGGGGTGAAAGTTTTAAAATCGCTAAACTAATGGGGCAAACGTTTTATAATATCAAAAGCAATGGGGCTAAACATGAGGGAGAAAGGGGTCAAGAAAAAAATCCCTCAAGTGGAGATCTCCCCTTAAGTTCATTCTCTTTTATGATACAGACTAGTGCACTTGATCAACTCGCCCGGGAGCCTATATAACCTTAATCGGCGGACCTTGCCATGTTTGAAATATACTGCATTACACCTTGTGCACGTACAGTCGCCGAAAGATGGTGGTACAGATTTTCTTTAATAATATTGATACGTTGGGGAAATATTTTGAAGCCTTCCGTTCCCGAATCAGTGTTGTCCCTCAATCAATGGTATTTTATGTTTGCAAATTTATCATGTAGGGGTCTCTCAGCTACTTGTCCAGACGGTTGTGTGTGTTTGTGTGCGTGTGTGTGTGTGTGTGTGTGTGTGTGTGTGTGTGTGTGTGTGTGTGTGTGTGTGTGTCAGGCAGGCAGGCGGTAATAAAATCTAACCCCGCAGTGTTCCTACTTCTTCATTACTTCATAAGCTTTCTTTTGATGCATTGATTTTGTTCTTTTTTCTTTCTCTTTCCGAGCGCTAGTGAATTCTTCGGAAAAATTGGCGCTTATGAGAAATAAGTAACATGCTTATTATTATTATTATTATTATTACATAACCTGTTGTTAATGTGTCCAGCTCAGGGTCGTGTTGTGAGGGTGCGTCCAATGACAAGTAATATGTGATATGGAGAGAGAGAGAGAGAGAGCGAGAGCGAGAGCGAGAGAGAGAGAGAGAGCGAGAGACAGAGTGTGAGAGAGAGAGAGACAGACAGACAGACAAAGAATATATGTGTGTGTGTGTGTGTTCCTCCTACTTCTCCATTACATAGCCTGCTGCTTGTGTGCTTCTAGGCCAGGGTCGCGCTGTGAGGGTGTGTCCAATGACATGTAATATATTATGGTATGGGAGGAAAGAGATGGAGTGTGTGTGTGTGTGTGTGTGTGTGTGTGTGTGTGTGTGTGTGTGTGTGTGTGTGTGTGTGTGTGTGTGTGAGAGAGAGAGAGGAAGAGTTTGATTGAGTGAGAGATGTGTCCCTCCTAATTCTCCATAACATAACCTGGTGTTAATGTGTGTCTTGGCCAGGGTCGCGCTATGGTGATGCGGCCATGACATGCAATACCCGGTACGAAAGAAAGGAAAAGGAAGGCGGTGCGTAAAATAAATATTAGGATTGGCGTGCTGAAAGTGCCAGTATACGTACACACAAAATTATTAACCCCTTGAGGATTATGACGCGTGTTGACAGTTTATGTTGGCTATCATTGGACGACTTTATACAGTTTAGGAAGGATATGTAGGAATTAAGACGGTAAAGACTGATTCAATTAACCCTCTGACTTCCATATAACCTTCCGAATGTGAATATAATCGTCTAATAATAGCCAGAACAAAAATGCGTCATCGTATCTTGAAAGAGTTAATGAACAAACAAAATTATACGAGCTGTAAATAGTATAGTTTGTGGTAAAGATGCTGATATCTCTCCCTCTCTCTCTCACACACACACACACACACACACACACACACACACACACACACACACACACACACACACACACACACATGGAATTTGCCACCCCCCTTTGCTCGATAATTAATGCCTCCTTAAGGCAAAGTAAATGCCCTGCAGACTGGAAAACTTCATACGTCACTCCAATCCCCAAAACCCCCTCCCCACATTCTCTTAATGAACTCAGACCAATTGCCATTACGCCCATCCCTAGTCTAATCTGTGAGGACTTTGTATTCACCTGGGCTTACTCACAAATCCGTCACTTGATAGATCCCCAACAGTTTGGCAATGTAAAAACCTCCTCCACCACTCACTGTCTTATTAGCTTCCTAGATTATATTTACACAAATCTTGAGAAGAGAAAGACTTCCCTCGCCCTTGCCTTTATTGACTTCAGGAAAGCATTTGACCTAGTTGACCACACCATCATCATCAACAAAGCCATAAAGTTGGGGCTACATCCTACCCTGGTTGCGTGGTTGACCGACTTCCTTAGTGACAGACGACAAGCAGTGCGATACCAAGGCTTCATCTCCACCTTCCTAGACATCACATGTGGAGTCCCACAGGGCACAAAGATGGGGCCTCTATTGTTCCTCATCTTGATTAATGATGCCCTAAAGGACACCCCATTCCACTGGAAGTACGTGGACGACTCGACAGTCGGCATTACTGTCGATAACACCTCCCCTAACTATGACCCCGTACAAGACATCCTCGAGCGTCTTCAAGCCTGGACCACAGACAATCATGTGACTATCAATCATGACAAGACAGTGGTCATGCACATCAACACTTCCGTTACCGACCTTCCTCCACCCACTGTCACAATTGGTCCTCATCCCCTTCAGCTTGTTGAGTCCACCAAACTCCTCGGAATCACTGTGGACAATAAACTGAACTGGAAGAAACATGTAACTACCACAGTCAGGAGCGCCACTTACAAGTTGTTTATGCTAAGGCGGTTGAGATCCCTGGGGGCGCCGGAGAATGAGCTGAAGAGTATATATAACACCTTCATACTCCCTAAGCTCACCTACGCCTCTCCCGCCTGGTCCTCCTCTCTAACCCTAACACAACAACGTCAACTGGAGAGAGTTCAGAGGAGGGCATGCAGGATCATCCTGGGTGGCACATATCCAGGGTACGAGGTAGCTCTCACCACCCTTAGCATACCTGCACTCTCAACCCACCACTACAACACACTCAAACAGTTTGCATCTAAGCTGCTTGTTCACCCACGACACAGAAACTTACTTCCACCAGACGCCCCTAGACCTACACGTGCAGCTCGTCATTTCAACACACTCCAACCAATAAGAGCAAGAACTGACAGATATAAAAATAGTCCTATCCCAACCATTGTTAATATTATTAATAATGTGTAATAACGGCCTGTCACACCATATATACGCGCCCACCTTTAATAATATATGCATAAGTGTGTGTGCGTGTGTGTGTATTAGAATATAATTATGTATGTATTTGCTTGAGTTTGTTTATGTATATGTGTATATATGTATCTATGTATGTGCAGTATATGTGTATGTATGTGTGCGTATATGTGTATGTATGTATGCGTTATTTATGTATATATATGTGTCTATAGTGTATACTGTTTGTGGTTCGAGCCCGGCTGAGAGTATCAGGTAGGATAAGAGAAGAGCATATATGAATGTAATGTGCATATATTTATGTATATGTATGTCTGTGTGTATGTGCTGTCAATGGTTCGAGCCCGGTTGAGAATATAAGGTATATAATATATATATGTACTGTACGTGTATTATATGGTCATATGCACATATGTATGTAAATATACGTACATATGAGCGAGAACATATTGCTCACTAGCGCAACTTCTGATTATAAATCTATGCATAAGCATTATCTATTATTAAGTGTTCGCGTATCTTCATCCATGTATTTCCACCCTTAACAATAGAACGCCCAGCTCTTCCATATTTCGCCTTCTGTCACACACACACACACACACACACACACACACACACACACACACACACACACACACACACACACACACACACACACACACACACACCTACACTACCGAGGATTAACCTCCCATTGTAGTAGGCTGTACCTGACCATACGGACCATATACGGACTTGAATTGCTGCACCCTCTTTACCCTGACCATACCAAAACAGTTTCTGTATGTATGTATGATTGTGTGCATACGTGAGCGTTTGTGTATACGGACATGTGCACACTTACTGCATGTTCTTATGTTCCTATATGTATGTATATGTATGTGCGCACGTACGTGTATATACGTATGTTCTGTATATGAGTAAGTAAATAAATGTGTATATGTACTGTATATCACTTACTCTCATGGTTATTTTATGATAATTTGTATTCTGCACATGCATCATTATTGTATTTATTTATTTTGTTTGTAAACTGAGCTTACCATCCTCATATCTGTACATCTCATGTTCATCCACTAAATTGTAAAATGTGTATTTTCAGCTCATGAGGCTGCCATTCTTTAATAAACCGTTTATTATTATTATTATTATTATTATACACACACACACACACACACACACACCCCCACCCATTCATCCAAGAAATAATAAAAATAATAATTAATAATAAAAAAAAATCTAAGAAACGTCGGCGCTACATTATTTCTGTAAACTGCTGGGGATAATATTAGTTATTAAGCCCCATAATATTAGAGTATAAATCATAAAGTGTTGTTCATGTTTGCTTAAGCTGTTTACGCCTCTTTTACTTAATTAAAATAGTATAGTGATTGTTTATACATGTGGGAATCCTCGTCTTGACTTAGGTTTATTTCTTTGTTTGATTCATGTTTCTATTTCGTCTGTATATGGATTTTTTTTTTTTTTTTTTTTTTTTTTTTTGCTAAGAATATACACATTACAAAAATGCCAGTCATTTTTGCATATTGTAATCACGGTTTCAAATATAGGCCGAGATGCGTAATTATGAATCAATTCAAGTTATTTCGTGTTAAATATTTTCTCATTGTCTTTATACTATTGACATGTTCAGAGGTAGAAATTAAGTTTTATGTAAAGATAAACTAATGTTTATTTAGGCTTCGACATATTGAGAGTTATGTTTATTTTATGTTTATGATGTGCATGTTTGCTGTTTTTTTTATAATTATTTAGATTTATTTTATATTTAGTTTGGTTTTACAATAATAACGTGATTCAAAACTTTAAGGAAGATATGTTTAGCTTCCTTAATCCATATATATATTTCACAATCTGCATAAAATCGTCTAATGGCAGCCAGAATTAAATTAATTTACAGCGTTGAAATTAGGTCCAGTATTAGATCACTTTCTCTGTCCCTCTTGAAGTCTCCAGGAAATATTTTGTAACCCGACCGATTTTTGGCCCATTTCTGGCCTGGGACATTTTTGGCAACAAGTTGGAGCTGTTTTGCATTAGAATGTGCAATTAAGCGGAGGCAAATTATTTTAAATTACTGAATGTTTGCCAAGTTGTAATCCGGGCCCAACATTACCGTACAAAATGCGTGGCTAAAATGCGGCTTGATTTCCTGTTTCGGCTGACATGTTTTCCTGGTGGCAACCGAGGGTGGCAGAGCTCAAGTTATAATTATATCTGAGAGAGCTCTGAGGAAGACTGATTGTTGTAATAATGATAGAAGAGTGAAACAGATGCAACATTGTGGCGTGTAGAAAGAGTTTGTAGGAAACTAGTAAGAGGAAGCGAGTTAATGAACCCACGGAGACGGTTGAGCACACCTAACTTCTTGTAAGCTGTTTTAGCAAAAGTGGTAATATGATCTTTCCAAGAAAGGTTGGATGAAAACGATATTGAGAGAAGCTGAAGGGTTGATCTCTGTATTGTTGAAAAGTTATTGATATTCTTGTGGAGGATTACGACGGTTAGTTAAATGGAGAAATTGGATCTTGGAGGCATTGAAAGTAACAAGATTGTCTCTGCCCCAAATCAGAAATATTTGATAGATCAGAAGATGGCGTTCTATGGCCTCGTCACGTGACTCTTGGATGATTGCATACTGGGTTGTTGTGAAAGTAGTCAATATAGTGTAAGGTAGAGTCATTAGCATATGAGTGGAATGATGAATATTAGAAAGATAACTGGAGACAGAACAGAACCCTGAGGAACAGCAGAGTTGATAGGTTGAGGAAGCATGACCGATGACCGTCCACAACTGCAGCTAGTTAACGGTCAGAAAGGAAATTAGAGACAAAGGCACAGATAGAGGGATATAAACCGAAGGAGGGTAGTTTGGAAATTAGAGATTTGTGCTAGACTCTATCGAAGGCTTTCGATTTGTCTAGCGCAATACAAACAGTCTCACCGAAGTCCTGAGAGGAGGATGGGCGCAAATGAGACCATATACTACTTTATTATAGCCTCATATACAGTATGTCATAAGATAAGTTTTACATTCTATACCGCAACGTTTAACCAATTGACTAATATTAAATATTATTTAGAATATATTCGAATTAACATAAAAGTATATGCATTGTCTCGAAATGAGCGCCATATGTGTGACCTTAATAGTTGACTTTAAAAAACTGTCCGGGTAGCACTTTATTGGTCTATTTCAAGTGAATTTTTAGTCAAAGCAGGAAGATTTGTTCTTGCCAGTTTTTGAATTGCAACAATAAGAAAACGCACGCGAACTAAACACAAAATAAACTACGTATCATTGAACCTTCACACTGACCTCATGAAATTATTATTTAAGCAAATCGAAAAATACGGTGAAACTGCAAGGGTTATTGTGTGTTTTAATGTCTTATTTATTTATTTATTGTTTAAGCATAGTTGTAGCAGTTGGGAAAACGAACGACATTACAGTGTTTGTTTATTCTTGTTTTAAGTTCTGATTTGTTTTTCATTTTGATTGCGCTCTTGAGAAACATTCAAGTGGAATAGCAAATGTGACTATTATCTGTAATTATATTATATTGCTAAACCAATTTCGAGATCATTGTTATATTTATATATATATACGATAAACAGAGACACACAGACCCACTCACAATTCTCTGTACAGGTTAGGAACGATAAAAACAGACATACAGACCCTAACAATTATCTGTACAAGTTAGGAATGATAAACAGACATACAGATCCTCATGATTCTCTAATTTCTCTGTACAAGTTAGGAATGATAAAAACAGACATACAGACCCTCACGATTCTCTGTACAAGTTAGGAATGATAAACACAGACATACAGACCCTCATGATTATATGTACAAGTTAGGAATGCTTAACACAGACATACAGACCCTCACGATTCTCTGTAAAAGTTAGGAACGATAAACACAGACATACAGACCCTCATGATTATATGTACAAGTTAGGAATGATAAACACAGACATACAGACCCTCATGATTATAATTATGTACAAGTTAGGAATGATAAACACAGACATACAGACCCTCATGATTATATGTACAAGTTAGGAATGATAAACACAGACATACAGACCCTCATGATTATATGTACAAGTTAGGAATGCTTAACACAGACATACAGATCCTCACAATTATCTGTACAAGTTAGGAATGATAAACACAGACATACAGACCCTCATGATTCTCTGTACAGATTAGGAATGATAAACACAGACATAAGCCACGACCTAATGATGTACACGAAAGCCTGAGCATTACTTACAGAACACCAGTAGTTCGACTAACGTGCTTTAATTCAGTTTTCAAAATACTTCGTCATTTTATCACAATGGTTCCTCCAAAAATTGGCCAGAAATTCCTGTTCACGGCTGAATAATATATCAGAGGAGGTGCAGATTAACCCTATTTGGTCCGATGGGGGGTCTATTCGAACATCCCCTGCTTAGCTCCATTAGCCTGGACATTATAAGACGTTTCAACCCATTAGTTTGACGACAGTAATATGCTTCACCCCATTCTGGACGAACGATACCGAGCCTGTAGCTGTAACGCATGGTACCCATAACATTAAAGGTGTGTATTTTTAACTGATGCTCTGAAACCGGGGGCTATGGGGAGAAAGAGAGAGAGAGAGAGAGAGAGAGAGAGAGAGAGAGAGCGAGAGTGAGATCCAGAAAGATCATCCTCAGGTTAAATACAGTTAAGTTGACATAGAACCTTAAATATAGTTGCGACTTACTTGAAGCTCTGGTATAAGGTAGCATGTCCTACTGAAGTAAGGTTGTCAGCCAACCTGCCAGGCTTCCTTCCCAGTACCAGCAGACCCAAGAAGTGCTCCACCACCACCGACACCACGAACCACGGAATGGCCTGCAACATACACAACAATAACACATTAAACACTCTACAGTATATATTGCATGGGAGAACAATGACACATTAAGGGGGGTCACCTTCTTTTTTTTATCTTTCTCTTCTTTTCTTTATTTCTCTGGCTTGTATCCATTCTGTCCCATTCAGCCAACTGTTTGAAGACGTTTATCCCCATCCAGGTGTCGATTTCATCCTGGCGAGCGATTGCGAGCCAGCATTGTATGGAAAAATCCGGCTTCGCCGGAGAAATTTTTCTATCAAATAATGTGCATATTTAGCTTGCTGTAAAAAAAAGTATATAGCCTATATATATGTTGGCTCGCTACCGCTCGTCTGAAAAATATTGACACCTGGGTGGAAGTAAACGTCTTATAACAGTAGGCTGAATGGGGCCGAATGGATACAAGCCAAATAGAAAGGGAGAGAAAGATAAAAAAAAGCGAGGTGGGCTCCCTTAAACATTGCTTAACCCATTGGCTGCGGCTATGTTTGGGCTATTTAGGGCATATTCAGGCACTCCTGAATGATAAATCAAGCATCTGCATTAAATGAACTGTATTCTGCCGAAAACTAGGCGAAAATAGCTTCAAAATGAGACCAGAACGGGCCCCGTACGTGGTCTGGTTCACCCGCAGCGGTGCCAGTAAAACGCGGGAAACCCGCTATTTGGGTGCACTCGCTCGCTTGGCTACACTGTTGAGAGAGACAGAGAGAGACCCGCGCGAGACACAGCCTAGCTCAGTGAGCCGCTCGCTGCTCTGAGGGACGGAGGTGGGCCCCTCACACTCCCGCCCACTGACACTCGATTTTTACGTTTTTTACAGGATTTTAAAGCCTGGAAATTGCTGTAACTTGCAAAAACATTCCAGAACGTCACCCACAGCCAAAGGGTTAATATACTGGATGTTGCATGGGAGGACAATAACACAAACAACACTGATTAAATATATTACATGGAGTCAATCCTAGGCTACAGTGTTCGGAGGGAAGATAGGGCAAAGGGGATTTAAGGGGAGATGCGCCGGTTTTCTGGACCACTTTCTCCCTCATGTTTAGCCTTATTAGTTTTCAGATGTTAAGATGTTTGCCCCATTAATTAGTCGATTTTAAGACCGCACTATTTCTTCGTCAATATTTAGACCTTTCGTGCTTTTAGGTGTCAATTTTTTTCCCTGGCGAACGATAGTGAGCCTGTATTGTTGGAAGAAATGGCCTTCGGCCGGGACATTTTTCTACCGAAAAATTTACAAATTAATCTAAAAGGGGGATCTAATGGATGTTTGTTTTAATTTGATGGAGGTCTAGGGAGGAAACTAGAAAAATAATGAATACATTCAAAAATCGCCCCAAAAGTGAACCATCCCCCCTTAACACTAACAGCCTCCCGTGAACCTCTAAACCTGTGCAGATTTTCGTGTTCTTATATTCGTATGTAAAATATAATATTAGTACCCCCATCCCTTTTATATAATAACGAAAATCATAGGTATTGTAGACGACTGACGCATGTAAATACTAGCACGTGATCAGCAGGTGCAAAATGATTACATTGGTTACAGAGCAGGTTTATACACTCACAGCTATAGCCACTCAAACGCCACATGAACATTCAACAAACAATAGGCGCGTTCACACCAGTCACATGTCCAACTTTATATCTGATTGGTTTGATTGATGGCTGGGTATGGGCCATAGCGGATAAATGTTGCCAGGGCTCATCTATGTAAAATATTATCCATACAGTTTCTATCTCTTGATCTTGGATGGCGTCATTGGGCAAATGATACTAAAACTTGGAAAGAAGAAATGAACAGGAAAACAAGTCTAACCATTTATAGAAAATGGAAAAAAGGAATAGAAGGAGAACTAATATATGATAATAGGCCAGCGTCAGTAATCTTATACAAAGCTAGAACTAATAACCTAAATCTAAATGATAGAAATAGATTTGTAGAAGGGGATACAGTGTGTGAAATGTGTGGGAATGGGATAGAGGACCTAAAACATTTCATTCTGTGGTGCACAGCATACACAGAAGAAAGAAGAAAGGAACCTCTATTCCAGCAACCATACATAGACGAAGAAGATAAATTGTTAGGACATTTGCTATTTGATAGACAGAACATAGATACCCGGTAGTGTAAAGAAGAAAATATATACATTTTGGAGGTTAAGAGAAAATTACACCAACAACAATTAAAGAACCAGCAAACAAAAGAAGACTAAGAAGAATGAAGAAGAACCAAGAAGAAAGAAGAACAACCAAGAAGAAAGAAGAACAACCAAGAAGAAAGAAGAACAACCAAGATGAAAGAAGAAACGTAAAGCACAAAAAACCCCGAACATAAACAAAAGTAAAAAGAGCACGACAAAAGGGAGGCGCCATTCTAAAGGCCAAGCTTCCCGCCCAACAACTGAACTGAACTGAATGTAAGTTTTTGAATGAGCTCAAGAAGCATCTGTGCCTGACTTCAAGCCACATATAACATGACTCGAATACAATACCAACGTGCACGAACAATTACGCACCTATTCGAACCTAAGACACATTATTTTGTTGTGCATGGAGGAGACAAAAGGCAGGTTGCCTGTAACGAGTGTTTCCCCCCCCCCCCCAAAGTAAAAAGAGTGACAGAGCCAAATTCAAGGGACGTTGGAGTCAAAATGCCTGGACACACAAAGTTTAATGCCTTACGAGCGAGCCCGTCAGTAACTTCTACTACCCGCCAAGCGGGTGGTTTTACCCTAAACGACCTTGTTTCCGTGCTCTTTTTCATGCATAAACAAGAGCCAGAGCGTAATACAATTATGTATCCCTGAAAGGGCAATAATTGAGCTTTCCAATGACACAAGAACCATCCTTCTACGACCACACGTTCTCTTGCAACGATCGTGCAAGACGAAGGAAAAATCCCTAAAATACGGTAATTTCCTTACATAATTCCCTGTCTAGGGAGGCAGTGAGTGTGGATGTGTGTGGAGGGGACGGCAGTTGCCGCGCGGGACCCGTGCCGAACGGTCAGAGCCGACCTACGCTCCTCCCACCGCTCGTCTCTCTCTCAGAGCCAACTATTGCTCAAAATTGCACACCGCCTGAAGTCGGTCCCCGCCACATAGTCCTTTCTTCTCTAGACCGACTTAAGTCCAGCGCCGCTAGACAAGGGTTAAAGCAGTCTAAGTCATAGGATAAAGGAAAGATTGATTGAGGGAGAGAGTTCCAGAGTTCACTTTGAGTAGAAAAAAGACTGTGAAAATTTGCCAATCAATCTTTGGGTTGGAGAGCTGAACAGAGTAGGAGTGGGACTGTGTTGATAGGCGGGTGCCTCGCACTCGCCGCAAGGGAGGGGGTATACACCGAGAGAGCTCTGAAGAACAGTGATTATTGTAATAGCGTAGAAGAGTGAAAGAGGTGCAACATTGCAGCGTGTAGAAAGAGATTGTAGGGAATTAGTAGGAGGAGGCGAAATGCTTTTGACTATTCGTTTGAGAAGTGCGGTATGGATGGAGCCTCCCCACACATGCGAACAATACTCAATACAGGGGCGCACTGTGCCCCGATACAGAGCAAGAAGCTGTGCGGGGGTGTAATGCCCACGGAGACGGTTGAGCACACATAATTTTTGGGAAGCTGTTTTAGCAAGAGTGGTAATATGATCTTTCCAAGTTTTCGGGCTCGACCAAGTTGCTTCATTGTTCAATGGTACCTAATTAACCATCAACCCTCTCTCTCTCTGTCTCTGTCTCTGTCTGTCTCTCTCTCTCTCTCTCTCTCTCTCTCTCTCTCTCTCTCTCTCTCTCTCTCTCTCTCTCTCTCTCTCTCTCTCTCTCTCTCTCTCTCTCTCTCTCTCTCTCTCTCTCTCTCTCTCTCTCTCTCTCTCTCTCTCTCTCTCTCTCTCTCTCTCTCTCTCTCCCTCTCTCTCTCTCTCTCTCTCTCTCTCTCTCTGTGATATCCCTATCTTCATATACAATATGTCCAAGGATGAAGGTCATAACTTTGGGGAATGATAAAACAAGGTATTCTAAGTCTAAAATGTTCTCTAAGACATATTTCAAATTTCAACCAGTATTGATATATTGCATGTTGCAAATAGCATTTTCCTATGTATATCCCCATAAGGGTGGCCTAGATGTCCTAGTGCCTACCACACCTCCATCTAACTACAATGATTTTACCAAGTTATTATATGGGCCTAGATATAATATTTATGTAGGTTACAAAATGATTAGAGACATATTAGCTCACTTTGGACCAGTTGGAAACTATTTGACATAGAAGGGTCCATTACAGTGATGTGGGGGAGGACACTACATAAAACCTTCAATATATTTTTAACAGTTGAGACTTGGACTTTTTGTTACAGAACTTTTTATGCTTAGAATACCTTGTTTTATAATTTCTCAAAGTTATGACCTTTCCTCCTGGGACACCCTGTATATATACATATATATATATATATATATATATATATTTATTTTATATTTGTTCATACTAAATATTTCTGGCTAAAACCCCCGTCACACATTCAGGATTTCGGTCCTGACAGACCAGGACAAATATACAGTAATATATATTTACAGAGTTCCTTACCTCATTAGTGTAGTTAGGGACCTCTTCCAGCCTCTGGAAGGTGGTGGCTGCAGGACTGACGACGTAGAAGAGGGTGCTCAGTCTCTCCACAGACAACACCTCCTGCACCACACGGGTTATGTTCTCTACACCCTCCATCAAGAGTTCACGTAGGGGTTATGCTGATTCTCGGGTTTATCTGTGGTTACTTTCTGTATTTATGGTGGTTTATGGTTATTGTTTAGTTATTTTCCGATCATTTCTGCCCAATTACGGATATTGTTTTATATCTGTTTATTGTCTTGTTATTTTCTATTTGTTTCTGCTTATTTATGGTTATTTTTGTATGCCGGGTTATTTTCTTGTTATTTTCTGTTTACTTTCTTGATATACTTTGTTTTTTTATAGTTATTTCTGGTCATTTGATGATTATTGTCTTGATATTTCTCGTTGTAAGTCTGTTGGATTTGGTTCTCTCTGGTTCTGTATGGCAGTTTTCAGGTTATTATGTGTTGGTTATGGTTATATCTTGTTAGGGGATTTTATAGTTATACAGTATATGTGCACGCTCTGGCTCACTTGTCCCATGTGTGTTCCCTGCAGTCTCCTTCTCTCTCTTTCTCTCTCTCTCTCTCACTCTTACTCTTTCACTCTCACTCTTTCACTCTCTCTCTCTTCCACTCTCACTTTTCACTCTAAACTATTTTACTTTCACTCTTTCGCTCTCTCTCTCTCTCTCTCTCTCTCTCTCTCTCTCTCTCTCTCTCTCTCTCTCTCTCTGTCTTCACTTGCGCGTTTGTTCACACTCCTACACTTATGTATATACTATTCTCTCTCTCTCTCTCTCTCTCTCTCTCTCTCTCTCTCTCTCTCTCTCTCTGTCTTCACTTGCGCGTTTGTTCACACTTATGTATATACTATTCACACTCTTAATCCCTTCTTTTTAATATTATAATTTATATTTCCCTCTCTCTGCCACATAAATATATCGGTTGTTCCAATCTTGTCTTTATATATTCTTTGACTATGTACACACACTCACAAGCATATTATTTTCCAATCACAATTTTAAGTTTTATCATTCAATTATGTTTGTTTGGAGACCCGCAGAAGGCCGTTCTTGGACTATTTATCTCTTCAATAATGCCTCCCAAGTTCCTAAAACCATAATGCCAATCACCTAAACACATATACAAACACACACTCTCACACTCATGCATTCTCAAATACGCATGCACCTAACCTCCATAAACTATTTCAAACATACACTAAACACATTAATACACGCACCCTAGTTCACCCATACCCTAGTTTACACACCCTCAAACACACACACTTACTCATCACATTCAAACAAACAGACCCCTTCACACAAACACACTCTCCATCTCATGCAAACAAACACACACCTTCACACAAACACACTCTCCATCACATTCATACAAACAGACCCCTTCACACAAACACACTCTCCATCACATTCATACAAACAGACCCCTTCACACAAACACACTCTCCATCACATTCATACAAACAGACCCCTTAACACAAACACACTCTCCATCACATTTAAACAAACAGACACATTCACACAAACACACTCTCCATCACATTCATACAAACAGACCCCTTCACACAAACACACACTCCATCACATTCATACAAACAGACACCTTCACACAAACACACTCTCCATCACATTCATACAAACAGACCCCTTCACACAAACACACTCTCCATCACATTCAAACAAACAGACCCCTTCACACAAACACACTCTCCATCACATTCATACAAACAGACCCCTTCACACAAACACACTCTCCATCACATTCATACAAACAGACCCCTTCACACAAACACACTCTCCATCACATTCATACAAACAGACCCCTTCATACAAACACACTCTCCATCACATTCAAACAAACAGACCCCTTCACACAAACACACTCTCCATCACATTCATACAAACAGTTGAAACAGACACCTTCACACAAACACACTCTCCATCACTTTCATACAAACAGACCCCTTCACACAAACACACTCTCCATCACATTCATAGAAACAGATCCCTTCACACAAACACACTCTCCATCACATTCAAACAAACAGACCCCTTCACACAAACACACTCTCCATCACATTCATGCAAACACACTCTCCATCACATTCAAACAAACAGACCCCTTCACACAAACACACTCTCCATCACATTCATACAAACAGATCCCTTCACACAAACACACTCTCCATCACATTCATACAAACAGATCCCTTCACACAAACTCACTCTCCATCACATTCAAACAAACAGATCCCTTCACACAAACACACTCTCCATCACATTCATACAAACAGATCCCTTCACACAAACACACTCTCCATCACATTCAAACAAACAGACCCCTTCACACAAACACACTCTCCATCACATTCATACAAACAGATCCCTTCACACAAACTCACTCTCCATCACATTCAAACAAACAGACCCCTTCACACAAACACACTCTCCATCACATTCATACAAACAGATCCCTTCACACAAACTCACTCTCCATCACATTCAAACAAACAGATCCCTTCACACAAACACACTCTCCATCACATTCATACAAACAGATCCCTTCACACAAACACACTCTCCATCACATTCAAACAAACAGATCCCTTCACACAAACACACTCTCCATCACATTCATACAAACAGACCCCTTCACACATACACACTCTCCATCACATTCAAACAAACAGATCCCTTCACACAAACACACTCTCCATCACATTCATACAAACAGATCCCTTCACACAAACTCACTCTCCATCACATTCAAACAAACAGATCCCTTCACACAAACACACTCTCCATCACATTCATACAAACAGACCCCTTCACACAAACTCACTCTCCATCACATTCATACAAACAGATCCCTTCACACAAACTCACATGCTCTAATTCTTACCACATGCACACAAGCACACACTTCCACACAAATAAGCACACTCTATATTCCTCACAAGCACACATGCACACACCTCCACACAAATAAGCACACTCTATATTCCTCACATGCACACACCTCCACACAAATAAGCACACTCTATATTCCTCACAAGCACACATGCACACACTTCCACACAAATAAGCACACTCTATATTCCTCACATGCACACACCTCCACACAAATAAGCACACTCTATATTCCTCACAAGCACACATGCACACACTTCCACACAAATAAGCACACTCTATATTCCTCACAAGCACACATGCACACACTTCCACACAAATAAACACACTCTATATTCCTCACAAGCACACATGCACACACTTCCACACAAATAAGCACACTCTATATTCCTCACATGCACACACTTCCACACAAATAAGCACACTCTATATTCCTCACATGCACACACTTCCACACAAATAAGCACACTCTATATTCCTCACAAGCACACATGCACACACTTCCACACAAATAGACACACTCTATATTCCTCACATGCACACACCTCCACACAAATAAGCACACTCTATATTCCTCACAAGCACACACTTCCACACAAATAAGCACACTCTATATTCCTCACAAGCACACACCTCCACACAAATAAGCACACTCTATATTCCTCACATGCACACACTTCCACACAAATAAGCACACTCTATATTCCTCACAAGCACACACCTCCACACAAATAAGCACACTCTATATTCCTCACATGCACACACTTCCACACAAATAAGCACACTCTATATTCCTCACAAGCACACAAGCACACACCTCCACACAAATACATTCACTTAAGGGGAGATGGGTAATTTTTCTGGACCTCCTTCTCCCTAATGTTTATCCCCACTAGTTTTGAGATTATAAACGTTCGGCCCATTAGTTTGGCGATTTTAACACCTTTCGCCCCATTTCGTTGTAAATTTTAAGACCTTTCGTGCCATTTAAGTGTCTATTATTTCCTGGCGAGCGATAGCGACCCTGCAATTTTAAGAGGAACCGGCCTTCGGTCGGGATATTTTTCTACCGAAAAATTTACAAATTTATCTTGAAGGGGGGCCTAGGGGGTGTTTTTCTAAGCTTGATAGAGGTCTAAGGAGGAAACTAAACAAATATATGAATAAATTAATTAATAGACCAAACAAACGGCCAGTCTCCCCGTAATCTCTACCCCATGCAATCAAACGCCCACCGCCAAACAAACACACACACATTACCTCAATCTGGCACCACCTTATGCAAGCAGCACTCAAGGTCTCGCATGACTAAAGGAGGGAGGCGGGGGGGGGGGGGGAGACTAAGGTATTTTCAGCATGCCTTGTTTTTCATTAAGGGAGGTCACCGGCTTTTTTTTAACTTTCTCTCCTTTTCTCTCTTTCCCTGACTTGTATCCATTCGGTCCCATTCAACCATCTGTTTTAAGACGTTTTTCCCCATCCAGGTGTCGATTTCTTCCTGGCGAGCGATAGCGAGCCAGCATTGTATGGAGAAATCCGGCATCACCGGAGACATTTTTCTGTCGAAAAATTTACAAATTTAGCTTTCTGTCGAAACAAAACTATATATATGCTGGCTAGCTACCGCTCGCCAGGAAAATATTGACTCCTGAATGGAGGTAAACGTCGTAAAACAGTAGGCTGAATGGGGCCGAATGGATACAAGCCAAAGAGAGAGGGAGAGAGAGATAAAAAAGCGAGGTGGGCTCCCTTAAGTCTTGCACGTATTATCAACAGATTATGTAACACTTTGATGTGACTGACCCAACTGGGGCTATTGGTTCACTAACTTTATATTATTATAGTCTATCCACTATCATTATCCAAATGGGCTAGAGCAAATGGGCTGTACATTTTCACACCCATTTCCTGGCTGACTCTTCCCAAATGGTAGAAATAGTAGCTTGATCATTTTAGTCCTTTTTTAGTTATACAGGGAAGCGGTTAAGATTTATGGTCTAATTATAATTAATAAACTAATTATAGTGACTAGATAGATAGACTAAGTGTTCTGAGGGAGCCATCTTTTCCAATCAATTGACCACTTGCGAGTTTCAGGCTATAAGGAAGTTGGAGCCGTGAACGTCGATATTAAAGAGAAATGCAATAATAATGTGGGTTTCTGATGGATAAAAAGTATGATTAATTTATTTTTATGTATTTGTGTATGTATTATGACCGTATTTGTGTATGTATTATGACCGTATTTGTGTATGTATTATGACCGTATTTGTGTATGTATTATGACCGTATTTGTGTATGTATTATGACCGTATTTGTGTATGTATTATGACCGTATTTGTGTATGTATTATGACCGTATTTTAGTTGATAATTCTGCTAAATATTGATGGACACAGCTCCAACTTCCTTATAGAACAAAACTCGCAAGTGGTCAATTGTGGCCTTTGTAGGTCATACCCTAAACAGATTATGTCATTATTTGTATTTGATTGGGCATGCAATTGGAATTCGTGTATTGCTAATGGTACAGTAACTTTATATAGCTATAGTGATCTTAGCCATTATAGCAAGCCTCCTTTACAATAACTTTATATAGCTATAGTGATCTTAGACATTATAGCAAGCCTCCTTTACAGTAACTTTATATAGCTATAGTGATCTTAGCCATTATAGCAAGCCTCCTATACAGTAACTTTATATAGTTATAGTGATCTTAGCCATTATAGCAAGCCTCCTTTACAGTAACTTTATATAGTTATAGTGATCTTAGCCATTATAGCAAGCCTCCTATACAGTAACTTTATATAGTTATAGTGATCTTAGCCATTATAGCAAGCCTCCTTTACAGTAACTTTATATAGTTATAGTGATCTTAGCCATTATAGCAAGCCTCCTTTACAGTAACTTTATATAGCTATAGTGATCTTAGCCATTATAGCAAGCCTCCTTTACAGTAACTTTATATAGTTATAGTGATCTTAGCCATTATAGCAAGCCTCCTTTACAGTAACTTTATATAGTTATAGTGATCTTAGCCATTATAGCAAGCCTCCTATACAGTAACTTTATATAGTTATAGTGATCTTAGCCATTATAGCAAGCCTCCTTTACAGTAACTTTATATAGCTATAGTGATCTTAGCCATTATAGCAAGCCTCCTTTACAGTAACTTTATATAGTTATAGTGATCTTAGCCATTATAGCAAGCCTCCTTTACAGTAACTTTATATAGTTATAGTGATCTTAGCCATTATAGCAAGCCTCCTTTACAGTAACTTTATATAGTTATAGTGATCTTAGCCATTATAGCAAGCCTCCTTTACAGTAACTTTATATAGCTATAGTGATCTTAGCCATTATAGCAAGCCTCCTTTACAGTAACTTTATATAGCTATAGTGATCTTAGCCATTATAGCAAGCCTCCTTTACAGTAACTTTATATAGTTATAGTGATCTTAGCCATTATAGCAAGCCTCCTTTACAGTAACTTTATATAGTTATAGTGATCTTAGCCATTATAGCAAGCCTCCTTTACAGTAACTTTATATAGCTATAGTGATTTTAGCCATAATAGCAAGCCTCCTATACAGTAACTTTATATAGCTATAGTGACTTTAGCCATTATAGCTAGCCTCCTTTACAGTAACTTTATATAGTTATAGTGATTTTAGCCATTATAGCAAGCCTCCTATACAGTAACTTTATATAGCTATAGTGATTTTAGCCATTATAGCAAGCCTCCTTTACAGTAACTTTATATAGTTATAGTGATTTTAGCCATTATAGCAAGCCTCCTTTACAGTAACTTTATATAGTTATAGTGATTTTAGCCATTATAGCAAGCCTCCTTTACAGTAACTTTATATAGCTATAGTGACTTTAGCCATTATAGCTAGCCTCCTTTACAGTAACTTTATATAGTTATAGTGATTTTAGCCATTATAGCAAGCCTCCTATACAGTAACTTTATATAGCTATAGTGATTTTAGCCATTATAGCAAGCCTCCTTTACAGTAACTTTATATAGTTATAGTGATTTTAGCCATTATAGCAAGCCTCCTTTACAGTAACTTTATATAGTTATAGTGATTTTAGCCATTATAGCAAGCCTCGTTTACAGTCAGTTCAAGTGTGTATGCTCTACTGAGGATATAGAGTTGTTGTTGTTGTTGTTGCTGTTCCCCAGGCTGCCTGGCCGAACAGCCCCAAGGCCCCGAGTAAGACCAAGGCCATAACCGAGCGCCCCCACAGAACCCTCCCTGCCTACCACAATAAAGCCTGGGTGACCGAAGCCACTCCATGGCGGGGAGCTGAGGAGGGTGCGGAAACGCCCGGGAAACCAAAGCCCCACCCAGGGCCCTGTGCCTCTCAGCAATTATGAAGAGAAACTTGAGGGGCAAAGGAAAAATGTGACGCTTTGGCTTCCAATCTTGGTAGATTGGGAGGTCAATCCACGGAAGAGACGCCGTCACTTGAGATTTAGAAAATATATAAGTAAAAGGAACAGTCAGATTAAGCTATGGGTATGGCAGAGATCGCTCAGTTCTCACTCTGATAGACCAGCCCATCACCACATGACTAGAACCCAATCCTTTCAGCATCAGCTAGGAAAGGCCCTAGAAAGCCGCCTTTGGCGGGGGGATAGCTCCCCTATTGGGCACCCGCCTATAATAGAGTTGTAATGACTGTAGGTGTTCCGACGCAATCCAGTCAATTGACCACTTGCGAGTTTCCGGCTACAAGGAAGTTGGAGCCGTGAACATCGATATAAAACAGAAATGCAAGAATAATGTAAGTTTCTGATGGATAAATCGTATGTTGAACTGGGGTTTATGTATTTATAAATGTACTAAGACTGTATTTTAGCTGTAAATTATGTTATTTTTTTTTTTTTTTTTTTTTTTTTTTAAGAGACAATGAACGGAGGAAGGAAAAACACAGATAAAACAAAAAGGTCCATGTGCCTAAAGGCATCCTCCATTCATAAAATGTTTGTAACAAGTGGATTTAAACATTTGTAGATTGTAAGTTTGTGGAAAGCAATTCGAGGGAAGTGAATTCCAAAGAGTAGTAGCTCTGGGGATAAATGAATTCTGATAAGCAGAAGTTCTGCATTGTGGAGGAGAAAGTGTAAATTCATGGGCACTCTCAGCTGCCCTAGTTCTATGGGGAAAGATGTGGAGAGGCGGCACAATTGAAGCAAGTTCCTCGGAACAATTGCTGTGAAAATATCTGTAGAATAATGCAAGGGATGAAACGTTTCTTCGTATGGATAATGTACGAAGGTCCTGTGTGATTGCAGGGTTATTGATTAATCTAATTGCTTTATTTTGAATTTTGTCCAACTGCCTCAATGCAACCACTCCACTTCCACCCCACAGAGGTGAACAGTAATCCATCTGAGAACGCACATGACTTTTATATATTACGGCCAACTGCTCGTCAGTGAAGAATTCTCGAACTCTGTACAGGAGTCCCAGTTTTTTAGAGGCATTCTTAGAAATGCTTCTAACATAATGTGTCCAGCTCAAGTTAGTAGTTAATGTTACACCGAGAATGTCAATACTAGGGGAAGTGGGAATATTTACATCATTAAAACATATATGGGAGTCAGTGAGATTCTGTCGGTTAGAAAATTGAATGTACTTGGTTTTCTGTGCATTAAAGGAAACTAGATTCTTTTGTCCCCATTCATTAATTCTAGAAAGGTCCTGGTTCAGAGAAATTGCAGTGTTTATATTTGAATTTATAAGATCGGGTTGGGTGAAAGAATTGGTAAATGTGAAGGAACTGTGGAGTGTTGAGTCATCTGCGTAGGAATGTATTGGATTATGAGTGGTAGATATGAGATCATTGATATGAATGAGGAACAGAGTTGGGGCCAAAACTGTTCCCTGGGGAACACCAGCATTTATTGAGTGAAATTGAGAATAAAGGCCATCTACCATTACACGTATTTTTCTGTTATGAAGATAAGAAGAAATTAGTGGAACTAATGATGCAAGGCCGTAGTGTGACATCTTCGACAATAAGGATTGATGCCAGACTCTATCAAATGCCTTTGATATATCCAGTGCTATTGTATGTGTTTCACCATGTTGGTCTGTAGCTTGGTTGATTTGATGCGTAAGAAGGCAAAGAATGTCTGCAGTTGATCGACATCGTCTAAGACCATATTGCCTATCACTGATTAATTTATTATTCTCAAGATGCTTAATTATGTGATTATTTAATATAATTTCAAAGACTTTACCAAGAGTGGAAGTTATAGCTATTGGTCTGTAGTTTGATGGATCTGAAGAGGCACCTTTTTTAGGAACTGGATGGATGTTTGCTTCTTTCCAGGGTACTGGGAAGCATGAGGTATGAGTACACAGACGGAAAAAATTTGCCAATACAGGAGCGAGCACCAAGGAGCAATTCTTAAGTACTATTGGAGGAATTTCATCTGGACCAGGAGCCTTATCTACTGAGAGATTCTGCAAAATAGTTTTGACATGTCAGGTGTGGATCTTAAGTGAGGGAATTTCAGGCGAATTAAAATTAAGTACAGGGACATCTTGATTTATTTCATCTAAGGTTGAGTTGGTGGAGAAAAGATCCGCAAGAAGGTTAGCTTTACCTCGTGGGTCACTTACAAGATTGCCAGTCGGAGATTTTAATGGTGGAATGGATGAAGCAGTAGTGAAGTTGGATTTGAATGAGTTAAGAGTAGACCAAAATATTTTGTTATCTATCTATCTATCTATTGCCAGACGCCGTGATCCCCGAAGGGGTGGCCACGAACGAACCGCCCCCATGCACCTCTGTCCCCAGTCAGTCGACGCCCCTCCCCCCAACCAGCACCGCCTTCGTTCATGTACTTCCTCACTCCATCCTTCCACCTCATATTCGGTCTACCTCTCCCCCTCTGTCCCTCCACCTCGCTCTCGTACACCCTCTTAGTCATTCTCTCGCTTTCCATACGTTCCATATGGCCGAACCATCTCAAGTTGTTCCTTTTCACACTTTCCAGCACATCTACCTCCACACCACACCTCCTTCTTACTTCCTCATTAGTCTGTCTATCCCTCCATGTAACTCCGCACGCACTCCTTAAGTAATTCATTTCCACTGCTCTCACTCTTGGTCTGAGTCTCTCAACCAACGTCCATGCTTCGCTTCCGTAAGTCAGTGTCGGGATTACCACACTGTCATGCAAGGACTTCTTCACTTCCATACTGACCACCCTATTTCTTGTTACTGCTTTTAGCGTTCCTACAACCCTCTTCCCCTGTTGTACCCTCTCCCGCACCTCTTCATCCATAGTCCCATCTTTACTCAACACACTGCCCAGATACTTAAAAGAGTTGACGATCTCCATAGCCTGACCGTTCAGCTTCACCTCACACTCTGTGACTTCACCCCTTTCGAAGACCATAACCTTGCTCTTCCCCGTATTTACCTTCAAATTCCGTTTTTCGCACACTGTTCCAAACTCATTTACCAGACCCTGCAACTCCCATTCATTATCACTCATCAGAACTGTATCATCCGCAAACAGCAGTATAGGTAGCTTCCACTCAATTCCCTCCCTTTTCAGCGATACACCAACATCCACTGCTCTTGATAGTATTTCTTTCATAACTCCATCCATATATACAGTAAACAACCACGGGGACATCACACACCCCTGTTTCAAACCAACATTCAGGTCAAAGAACTCGCTCTGCTCACTCTCCACACGTACTGCCGCCTTTGCACCCTCATACATGCTCTTCACTGCTTTCAGCAACTTGCCCTCTACTCCGTATATTCTAAGTACTTTCCACAAACCTTCTCTATCCACTCTGTCATAGGCCTTCTCCAAGTCCATAAAGGCAACATACACCTTTTGTTTCTTCTCCAGATACTTCTCCACAACACAATTCAGGGTAAAAATCTGATCTACACATCCTCTTCCCTTCCTAAAACCTCCCTGCTCGTCGCCTATCCATTTCTCCGTTCTCACTCTCACTCTCTCAATCACTACCCTACTGTATACCTTCCCTACTACGCTTAGAAGACATATTCCTCGGTGGTTACCACACACTCCTCTTTCCCCTTTGCCCTTATATAGGGGGACTATTATGCCAGTCTTCCAGTCATCGGGTGCACTCCCCTTCTCCCATGCTAGTTTGCACATTTTCCATACCCATTCTATCACTATCTCACCACCATACCTCAACATTTCCCCACACACTCCATCTGTTCCTGGTGCTTTCCCCAACTTCACTCTTTTCATGGCTTCCCACACTTCTGACCTCCTGATCCCCACCTCCTCCTCCACTACTTCTCTTCTTCTCCCTCCCATACCATATCCAGCTATGTTTGCTGGCTCTTCATTCCTTTCATTTAGCAACTCACTGAAGTACTCCCTCCATCTTACGACTCTCTCTTGCTTCTCGGCTAGCATTCTCCCATTCTTATCTTTCACACCCTTACTGTTTCCCTTGCTACCCCTAACTTTCTTGACTTCTTTCCAGAACAGTTTCTTACTCTCCCTCCATTTTACACTCAGATTCCTTCCAAATTCCTCATCTACTCTTCTCTTACTTTCCTTCACTACTCTCTTCACCACCCTCTTACTCTCCACGTACCTCGCTCGTTTCTGTCTCTCGGAATCTTCATTCCCTCTACTACCCAACCACTCTCTATATGCTTTCTTCTTTTCTTCCACAGCTATTCTTACCTCTTCTGTCCACCATGCTGTACCTTTCACTCCCCTCCCTCTTCTCCTCACTCCACACACCTCCTCACATGCTGCACAGATCTCATCCTTAAACACCTTGCTCATCTCCTCCACTTCCTCCATAACTTCCAGGTCGAACCCCCCTAGTCGTCTTTCCACTGCTCTCCTGTACTCCTCCCTGATTTTCTCCTCCTGCAACCTCTCCACCCTCCTCACCATTCCACCCTCCTCTCGCCTCCCTCCCGCTCTCCTCACCCACTTCTTTTGTATCCTAACCTTAGCTACCACTACATAATGATCAGACAGACCCCCTCCAATACCCCTATACACCCTAGCATCCATCACAGATTTCTTCATTCGTTCATCCACACATACATAATCAATCAATGACTTTCGTTCCACCACTGTCTTATCCTTCATCGTCAACATCCGTTTCCACGTGTACCTGTGGATCATTCTGTTATCATTTGGATTATTTAGAAGTTTATTTGCCTGCTTGTGGAGAAAGTTTGATTTAGTTAGGTTTAATACAGTTTTGGCATGATTTCTGATGTTTCTAAAGTAATTAAAGGCTTCATGTGTTTTTGATCTTGTGTATGCATTGTAGGCTATTGCTTTTTGTTCAGTTACTCTAGCACAATTATGGTCAAACCATTTAGGTGAATTAGATCTTTTACTGTACTTTTGATGAGGAATAAGTTTCCATTCCAATTTTTACAAAATCTTGTATGTGGTTCAAGGTGGAGTGTGCATCATTAGAAAAGAAAGAGGTCCAGGGAATATCAATAAAGAAACCTTGAAGACCCTCCCAGTCTGCCCTATCATAATGCCATTTAGTCACCAAAACAGGTTCAGAGTGGGAAGGTGTGGTAGGTGATAGACAGGTGGCCTGTATCAGACAGTGATCAGAAGATCCAAGCGGGGACCTCACTGTAACATCATAATTTTCTGAATTGGTTGTTAAAAATAAGTCCAGTAGGTGGGAATTATGATTAGGTTTATCTGTTACACGGGTGGGTTGGTTGACTAGTTGAGTGAGATTAAATGAGTCTGCAAATAGCTCACATTCAAGACCAGCATCATCAGTCCTGGCTGAATGAGTGAGCCATTCAACATTATGGACATTAAAATCACCCAACACAGTGATTTCAGAAGAAGCATTTAAGTTGAGGACACTGTTGTCTACAGCTCCAACTTCCTTATAAAACGAACTCGCAAGTCGGCAGTTCCACACTCCCAGCATATTATATAGACATTTGACTGTATAATATTATATAACTGAAATAGCTGAGGCTCTTGTAACATTCACTCTGGGGGGGGTGACTGTTATGAAGGGGTGGCAGGGGGGTGTGGGCCTGAACGACTGTCATTAAGGGAGCCCACCTCGCTTTATTTATCTTTCTCCCCTTTTCTCTCTTTCCCTGGCTTGTATCCATTCGGCCCCATTCAGCCAACTGTTTTAAAACGTTTATCCCCATCCAGTTGTCGATTTTTTCCTGGCGAGCGATAGCAAGCCAGCATTGTATGGAGAAATCCGGCTTCGCCGGAGAAATTTTTCTATCTAAAAATGTACAAATTTAGCTTGCTGTCAAAACAAAAATATATACTGTATAGTGTATATGCTGGCTCGCTCCCGCTCGCCAGGAAAATATTGACACCTGGATGGGGTTAAACGTCTTAAAACAGTAGGCTGAATGGGGCCGAATGGATACAAGCCAAAGAGAGAGGGAAAGAAAGAGAAAAACGCGAGATGGGCTCCCTTAAACTAAAGATGTCGCTATGAAATAAACTTTTCGCTCTTTATACAGTCTCTGGGTTAGTGACTGGATATTATGTGACTGTAATCCGACCCAGGTATATTTTAGTCACTTTAGAGGACAGACGGATTTACCCAGAGACCTTTTCCCCGCAATTATATTCTAGCCAAATGTTATAGCTGTTTAGTACTTTATTCTAGACTGAAATGCTAGACGAAATAAGAACATAAGAAAATGGGAGTCTGCAGAAAGCCGGTCGGCCCACACAAGGCAGATCCCTGCTTACAAAAGTTGACTCCAGAAGCTACCAGACCAGAGGTGCGGAAAAAAGTTGTTGGAAAAAGCGCTTGTGTATATCCCGTTTGAGTTACTATGGTGAGGGTGTGTTGGGGAGGTAGCGCACTGGGCGAGGGTTTGAACGAGACTGTCCCTATGCCTCTGTGGTGGTGGGGTAGTGTAGCTGGTTATGGTTACTTGAAAGGGGCTCTCTATTATCCTCTCTCTCTCTCCTGTCTCTCTCTCTCTCTCTCTCTCTCTCTCTCTTCCCTGTCCTTTCTTTTCTTTCCTCTTCATCCTATTCGTCCTCCTTATCCTTCTTCTTCTCCTCCCCTTCCTCTCTCTTCCTTTCTTCTTCCCTCCTATTCTTCTTCCTTGTCCTGCTATCTCCCTTTTCTCCCCCCTCCCTCCCTCTATTAGTACCTTTTCCCTCCCCAACTCTTTTTAAATTTGGTCTTCCCTGTCTTCCCTCCTACCCCCACCTTCGTCTCCCCCAACTACTACCACCATGCCCCTCCCCCCACCCCTCTCTCTCTCCTTTCCTTTGGCCTTCCTTTTCTTCCCTCCCACTCTTACGTTTCTTCTGCCCCTCCCCCCATTATCCCTCCCTCTCTACTCCCTCCCCCCTTTACTGTTGCTCCCATACCCCCTCCCTCTCCCTTCATGTGGTCTTCCTCCTACTCCAACTCTTCTTCCTTCTCCTTCTCCGTCTCCTCCTCCTCCTCATTTTCTCTCCCTACTTCTACCACCAAGCACCTACCCTCCCTCCCTTTAACTTTTCCTTCCTTCCTTCCTCCTCCTCCTAATCCTCCAGTTATTCTTCCCCTCCAGTTATTCTTCCCCTTTCTCCCCTTCTATCTTCTCCTTATTGTCTTCTTTCTTTTAACCTTTTCTTCTGCCTTTATTACCTCCTTCTCCCTCTACCTCTTACCACTACTCTACCTATTCCTTCTCGTTCCTTTGGTCTTCCATTCTTCCCTCTTACTTCTAATCCCCCTTTTTTTTCTTCTCTTAATCCTATTTCTCCTTCTTACCCCCTCTTTCTACTTCTACCCCCTACCCTTCCCCTCCCTCTCCCCTCCTTGTCTACCACCCTCCTCCCCTTCCTCTTCCTCCTCCTTCCTTCTGTGTCAATCATTTTCCTTGTTACCTCCTACATACTCATCCTTCCTGCCTTTCTTTCACTTACTTTAACCTTTCTTCTCTCCTTCTCCTCCTCCCTTCACTGTCAGCCAATTTTCATATTACCTCACACATACTCCTGTTTTTTGTTTTTTTCCCTAACTGTATCCTTCATTTTCTACCACCCTCTGTTTCTCTCTGTTCCTCCTCCTCCTCTTTCCTTCCTTGTCAATAATGTTCCTGTTTTGTTTTTTTGTTTTTTTGCTTTTGTTTTCTATGTGGTGAGGGAGACAAAAGGCAGAACTGCCTGTAACGAGTGCCTCCCCCAGTTAAAAGAGTGACAGGGCCAAAATCAAGGAATGTTCGAGCCAAAATGCCTGGATACGCGGAGTTTGAAGTAATTTAAGTAATAGGATGAGGGGAAGATGGATGAGGGGAGAGAGTTCCAGAGCTCAGCTGTTGAATAGAAGAAGGTTTGTGAATATCGTTTCACTCTTGGATTGGAGAGTTGCACAGAGTAGGGATGGGATTGTGTTGCAAGACGGGTGGTACGTACTCTACGTAGAGAAGGTGGTATCCACTGAGAGAGCTCTGAGGAACACTGATTATTGTAATAGCGGTAGAAAAGCGAGAGAGATGCAACCTCTCCTCCTACCTCCTCATCCTCAACCTCTCTTCCTACCTTCTCATCCTCAATCTCTCCTCCTACCTCCTCATCCTCAACCTCCTCCTACCTCCTCATCCTCAACCTCTCTTCCTACCTCCTCATCCTCAATCTCTCCTCCTACCTCCTCATCCTCAACCTCTCCTCCTACCTCCTCATCCTCAACCTCTCCTCCTACCTCCTCAACCTCTCCTCCTACCTCCTCATCCTCAACCTCTCCTCCTACCTCCTCATCCTCAACCTCTCCTCCTACCTCCTCATCCTCAACCTCTCCTCCTACCTCCTCATCCTCAACATTTCCTCCTACCTCCTCATCCTCAACCTCTCCTCCTACCTCCTCATCCTCAACCTCTCCTCCTACCTCCTCATCCTTCCATCCTTTTTGGACTTTCGTTTACCCCCCTCCCCTCCTCCCTACGCTTCCTCCTCCTCTACCGGTACTCTCGGTGGCCTCGCCTCTACACTCCCTTGTACAAAGTACAAAGGAAATCAAGCAACAACAGATCTAGTGACCCTTCTAGGTTGCTTGTCCTCTAAAACACTGAGATCAAGTGTCCAAACAGTGGTTTAGAGTGGGTAAGGGAACATTGGAAAGGGAATTACTGCCCTGGAACTAATGTCCGTGGCAGGATTAGGACGTTAGTAGAGGACAGAGGGGTTAGTAACTGATGGGGGGATAAAATAAAGTTATTCATTTACAAACGCAGTCAGTCGTGGGTTTGATGCGAGATATTTGTCTAGGCGGAGTTTAAATGAATCAACGGTGATGCAGTCTATAACGTTTCGGGGAAGCCCATTCCACAAGTTGACAACTCGATTGAAGAAGAAATTCTTAGCTTCGTGCGAGTTAAAAGATTTACCAATAATTTTGCAACCATTTCCCTGCGTGTAATTAGATTGGTCGATAGTGAAGTACTTACTACAGTTCATATTGTCGATGCCTTTGATGATTTTGAACACTTGAATTAAGTCACCTCTTAATCTGCGCTGGGTTAAAGGAAATAGATTTAATTCTCTAAGACGCTCTTCGTATGGTTTGTTCTTTAGGCTAGGTATCATTTTGGTAACTCTACGTTGAACTCGTTCTAGCTTGTTTATATCTTTGGTAATAAGGGCACCAGGATTGAACGCAGTATTCCAGAAGAGGGCGGACTAAGGAATTGTAAAGGGTTAGGATAACTTCTTTGGATTTATGCTCAAATGACCTGCCTATAAAGCCAATTATTTTGTTTGCCTTCTTAACAACTTCTGAACATTGATGACTCGGTTTTATGTATCTCGATATTGTTACTCCCAGATCGGTTTCTCTGTTTACATTCTTAAGCTGAGTGCCATTCATCGAATAGTTTGCTTTCTCATTTAGGTATCCGATATGTAGTACTTTACATTTATCCGCATTGAAACTCATTTGCCAAATTTGGGCCCAACATGACAATTTATCTAGATTGTGTTGCATATCGTCAACTTGTTCTTTTGAGAGTACGCTATTTGCAATTTTTGTATCGTCAGCAAATTTTGAGATTGTACAGGTGAGACCCTCATCTATGTCGTTGATGTAAATTAGAAAGAGAATTGGTCCTAGTACCGATCCCTGGGGTACCCCGCTACTTACATTGGTCCATTTAGATGCCTTACCGTTTATGAATACTCTTTGCTTTCTGTCGCTGAGCCAATTTTCTATCCATTTTAACACACCGTCTTGTATTCCATGCGCTTTTAATTTTAGCAGTAAACGTTTGTGGGGAACTTTGTCAAAGGCCTTTTGAAAATCAAGGTATATAATATCTACAGCTTTACTCTCATCGTAGAGGTTGAGGATATCGTGGAAGAAGTCTAAGAGGTTTGTTAAACAGGAACGTTTTTTACGAAAGCCGTGTTGAGTATCTTTAAGTATGTTATTTTCCTCTAAGTGATTTACGAGTCTGTCTCGTATGACCGTTTCTAGCATTTTACATACAACTGAGGTTAAGCTAATTGGACGATAGTTACTTGGTAGGGATTTGCTGCCTTTTTTGAATATCGGTGTTACGTTGGCTAGCTTCCACTGATCAGGCATAGTTCCAGACTGCAAGGATTTATTGAATAGTAATGTCAATGGTTTGGAGAGCTCATCCTTAGCTTCCTTTAGAACTCTAGGCGAGATTGTATCAGGTCCAGGCGTTTTATTTACCTTGAGTTTATCTAAACAATTCAATACTTCTCTCTCTGTAACGGTGATATTGCTTAGAACATCTGAATTATCAATCTGAATCGGCGATGGTGTAGGGATATCACTGAGGTCTTCTGTTGTAAAAACTGATGCAAAGAAGGTATTGAGGGCATTACTCATTTGTACTTCGTCTTTGGTGTATTCTCCATTTTCATCGACGGTCCAACAGTTGAAGTAACTAAATTTTTCTTTCTGATATAACTATAGAATTCTTTCGGGTTTGTTTTACTTTGATTCGCAATATGTAACTCTAAGGTCTTTTTACTTTGCTTAATTAACTTTTTGGCTTTGCGCCGTAGCTCTACAAATTTCACCCGTTCTTCGTCATTTTGTGAGGATTTTAATCTATCATTAGCACATTTTTTAGCAAGCAGGCAGTTTGAAATATCTTTATTCCACCATTTGGGCTTATTATTATGGCCTGGACGCCGTATTTTCGATGGTATGCAGTCTTGAACTGCTTTTAGGTAGGTGGTTTCGAATAACTTCCAAGATGTATTTATGTCGTTATTGTTAATTAAAAAGCTCCAGTCAGTTTCTTTAAACATAGCTCTAAGTTTATGGAAGTTTCTATCTATCTATCTATTGCCTGACGCCGCGATCCCCGAAGGGGTGGCCACGAACGAACCGCCCCCATGCACCTCTGTCCCCAGTCAGTCGACGCCCCTCCCCCCAACCAAGTTTGGAAGTTTGCTTTCTTGAAATTAGGGACTTTTTCGATGCTACTATTTGGTTCGTTACTAGTAAACTTTAAAGTGAAAGTTATCGTACGATGGTCGCTGTTCCTGAATTCATCACCAACATTCAAATTCTCTATCAATTCTTCTTTTGTTGCAAGTATAATGTCAAGAACGTTATTACCACGGGTCGGCGTTCGAACAAATTGATAAAGCGAACTCTCTTGCAAGTTTGTATACAAGTCATGTCCGGAGTGTGAAGTAAGCGTATCGCCCCACTTGGTCACAGGTAAATTAAAGTCACCAAAAATTACGGTATCTTGTGAGTTACTTACATCTGCAATTTGTTCGTAAATTTCTCGGTCAGTTTGCACTGATTGAGCTGGAGGTCTGTATATTAACGCAAGTATTATTTTTGTACCTTTATTATTCTTTATTAGCACAAAAGATGTGTCGACGTTCACAATTTGAGGTTTTGACAAGAGGGTGGGGTTAAGACTTTCTTTGATATAAAGTAAAACGCCACCTCCATTTCGATTTATTCGGCTTTTCTCAAACATTACATAACCGGGAAGTGAATACTCTGCTAAAAAGTCTCTATCTTCTGTATTGAGCCAAGATTCTGTTATGCCAATCACATCATAATTTTCTGTAAACACTAGCTCCTCTAAATCTGAAAATGTATTGCGTATGCTACGAGCGTTTGCATAGAAAACCTTTAAATTTGTTATTTTAGAACTCACGGAACGCTCTTTAATATTTTTGGTTCTTGTCGGATCTACATTTATGTTCATGGCTGTCCTCAGTCCTCGCTGTCTTCGGTCCTTATCGCTGGTGGTCCTCGGTTGCCTCTGTTTTTTGCTTGGCGTTGGATGATTTATGTCACTGCTGCTTCTTCTCGGATGGCGTTTTTTGATCCATGGCTGCGGACTGCTTCGTGTAGGAGACGACCCATGCGTGCTGAACCCACAGGGTTTAGATGAGTGCCATCCTTGCGGAACAGAGTAGGCTGGTTGTAGAAGTTGTCCCAGAGGTTGATGAATTCAACTTCTTCCCTCAGACACAAATATTTTAGTCGGCTATTTGTGCTGAAGGCCTTGTCGTAGAATTTGTCAGGTGCGTCGATCTTGGGGAGAATGCCTGAGATGATGATATTCCTTGACTTGTTTTTGTAGTGCTGGATCATCTTGCGATATTTCTCCATCAACTCTTCGGATCTGGTGCGCATGACGTCATTTGAACCAGCATGGATGACAAAAAGGGTATTTTCATTTGCATCCTTTGTGGTATCTTCGAAGGCTTCCACAATGTCGTCCAGTCCAGCTCCTGGGATGCAAAATCTTTTTCGTCGATTTGGGACTCTGTCGCAGAACTCTTCGACCTGTCCTCGTAGGATGGAATCCCCACGATGTCAATCCATTCCTTCCCTTCCTCCTTCCGTCCCTCCTTATCCTGTCATCCTTCCTTCCAGTACAATAAAGTGATAAAGGTTACTGGAATCTGCTTCAGGGTTTGGATAGAGGCAAGGTATTGGAGGTGAAATACAAGGTACTATAGTCCGTTCATTCTAGGTTGGGCAGAAATCGTAACCTCTAACCTCTGTAACTCAAAAAGGACTAGAGTAATCGAGCTAATTTTTCTACCAAATAGGAAGACTAATTGGCTATGAAAAAGGTGTGGAAATTGACAGCTCATTTGCTCTAGCCCTTTTTTAGTTACAGAGGTTAGAGGTTACGATTTCTGCCCAACCTAGAATGAAGGAATTTTAAAAGTAGTGACAGTGGTGTGGTTTAAGTTGCTTGTGTTTGTTGTGAACTCGGCGACGACATGTAAGCATCCACCCCACAAACTCGACTGCCTCTAGAGTGGATTCGAACCTCCGCCAAACTACAGGCCAATGTTCTATAGTCTGTTTTGTCCAGCTGATGGTAAATGTCCATGTCTCCATCTTGATTACTCGGCTATTACGAAGATTGTGTAACGATATGTGTTGTTAATTGTGGAAACTTAGCTTGAATATGATGCAGAGACATAGTAGTTCCATTTATTGCCATTATATATTAATAAATCAGTTGTTAAGGGATTCAATTTACCGTCAGCTGAATATAACCGACTAAGTATTATCGGTTAAGGGGGGTGACCTGCTTTTTTTCTCTCCTTTTCTCTCTTCCTCTGACTTGTATCCATTCGGCCCCATTCAGCCTACTGTTTTTAAGACGTTTACCCCCATTCAGGTGTCATATTTTCCTCGCGAGCGGTAGCGAGCTAGCATATATATTTTTTGTTTTGACAGCAAGCTAAATTTGTACATATTTCGATAGAAAAATGTCTCCGGCGAAGCCGGATTTCTCCATACAATGCTGGCTCGCTATCGCTCGCCAGGAAGAAACCGACACCTGGATGGGGATAAACGTCTTAAAACAGATGGCTGAATTGGGCCGAATGGATACAAGCCAGGGAAAGAGAGAAAAGGAGATAAAGATAAAAAGAACCGGTGACCCCCCTTAATGTTCAGAGCACTCTAACCCCTCAGCCAGCGAGCACCCCATCTTTCCTCACTGTGTCTTCATTTCCTTCCCTTCCTCTCATTTCCCCTTCGTTGTTAATCCTTCTCTTCTCTCCTTCCTTTTCCACTTCACGTTTATCTTCCTTTTCTTCCCCTCTCTCACACCGCCTCCTCATCTTCCTTCTCGTTCCTTCTCTTCCTCCTCATCTTCCTTAAGACAACGCAACTGCAACGCAACGCAGACTTCCTTTAAGACAACGCAACTGCCCTCCCTTCTCCCCCTAGATCTCCTTCCCCACCCAGAATTGACCAGCCGCTAACACCCCCACCAGCCAGCCCACCCGCCCCCCACAACAGCCCTCCATCCCCTCAAAATTCCAGAGTCTCTCCCACCAGCTTTACTCCCGTAAGAAATGGGGCGAGGCAATCAAAAAGGAGGTCACATCTGCCGGTCACCACATTTAATAAATACCAGATTCTGACAGAAACAGGAGACGAAACTGAGGAGACCAGGCTCATTGGAGACTCCATCTTACGAGGACAACTTGAAGAGTTCTGTGGAAGAGTCCCAAACCACAGAAAGCGTTTTTGCATACCGGGTGCAGGTTTGGACGACATCACAGCAGCCTTCGACGATGTCACCATCAACGCTGACGAGAACACCCTGTTCGTGATTCACGCAGGGTCGAACGATGTAATGCGCACCAGATCAGAGGAACTAATGGAAAAATACCGTAAGGCAATCCAGCGTTACAAGAGTAAGTCATGTAACATAATCATTTCAGGCATTCTTCCCAAGATCGATGCAGAGACCGGTTTCTACGATAAGGCGTTCAGTACTAATAACAGACTTAAATCCCTCTGCTCACAGGAAGATGTCGAATATCTCAATCTCTGGGACCATTTCTACAATCAACACATTCTCTTTCAGGATGATGGCTGCCATTTGAATTCAGTCGGAGGAGCACGCCTAGGCAGACTCCTACATGATGCAGTCTGCACTTTCAGATCAAAAAACGACAACCGAGCAGGGGCAGTAGCAGCGACATAAACTACCCCATATCAAATGTAAACTCTATCCAAAATAATATCACGGCCTGCTACGTTAATGCACGCAGCTTACGCAATAAATTCGAAGACCTGGAAGCACTTGCATGTATGGAGGAATGTGATATAATCGGTGTTTCAGAATCTTGGATCAACACGGAAAAGCGTGATTTTTTGGCGGAATACGCATTACCAGGTTATACTCCCTTCAGCTGCGAAAGATCCCAAAGAATGGGAGGTGGGGTTCTGCTATATGTTAAAAGTAATCTTCACCCAATCGAGGTAACCAAACCTGCCATAAATAATATTGATACTAGTTACGTTCAAATAAATAATCAAGCAAGCAAGATAATAATTGGCCTAATTTATCGACCTCCTGCACAATCACCCGATACTGACGAGAAACTCTATGATCAAATAGCCGAAATAAGTTGTCAGGAAGAAGCAGTAATATTTGGCGATTTCAATCTGCCTGTCACAACATGGGGCGAACCACTAAATGCTCACGCGGGACATGATCTATATGCTAATCTTCAGGAAAGTGCCCTTTATCAACACGTAGAACACCCAACGAGGGGAAATAACATTCTGGATATTATTCTAACGACAAATGAAAGACTGGTAAATAGCGTTAAAATCGGACCGGAATTTAGCTCTAGTGACCATAGGATAGTGTCCTTTAACATTAAAGTAAATAATGACAAAGAAAACGTGAGCACGGAAAAAGTACCAGATTATCGAAGGGCCGACTTTAACAAACTTAGAAGGCATCTTGCCAATACTGACTGGAGTGAAATGACCGAAACTCATGATGTAAATCGATTATGGAACATATTATCTAATAACCTAAACAAAGCAATAAATACAAGCATCCCTCTACGAAACCGGCGCCCAGCAGGCAAATATAAGCCAAAATGGTGGAATAATGAAATAAAAAACATCCTCTTAGTAAAAAAGCAGGCATACCAAAAATATAAGGCAACTCAGAATAATAGCGATAAATTAGAACACGATAGACTGCGTCGAACAACCAAAAATCTCATCAAAGAAAGTAAGAAGAATCTGGAACTTCATATTGCCAGCTCCAGCAAGTCCAATCCGAAAGAATTTTACAGCTATATAAGAAACAGAAAAACGGTAACTTCAACAATAGGCCCACTTGTTGCGGAAAATGGAGATCATACAGATAACAAAGTACAAATGGCGAATATCCTAAATAACTATTTTGCATCAGTTTTCACGTCGGAAGATACTACCGGTAACCGACCTACCCCTACGAATCAATCAAATGGCACTGAGCTCGAAAACTTTACGATTTATGAAGACGATATCCTGTTCGCAATCAACAATTTGAAAGTTAATAAAACCCCAGGCCCTGATAAAATATCCCCAAGGATCCTAAAAGAAGCAAAACACGAATTATTAAACCCACTCGCAAATCTGTTCAACAAATCATTGAATGTTGGGATAGTTCCAAACGAATGTAAACTAGCTAACGTGACACCCATATACAAAAAAGGAAATAAGTCCTCTCCCGGCAATTATCGACCAATTAGCTTAACATCGGTAACGGGCAAATTAATGGAAACCATTATAAGGGACAAAATAGTAAAACATTTGGAAGAAAATAATTTAATAAAAGATTCTCAGCACGGTTTTAGAAATAAACGTTCATGCTTAACAAACTTACTCGACTTCTTCAATGATGTTTACAAATCATATGATAAGGATAGAGCAGTTGATATAATATATCTCGATTTTCAGAAAGCTTTCGATACCGTACCCCACAAGAGACTAATTGACAAAATAAAAGCTCATGGCATAACAGGAAAAACTCTGAAATGGCTCGAAAATTGGCTCTCAGACCGTAAACAAAGAGTTGTAATAAATGGTGAAGAATCGGATTGGTGCAAAGTAGATAGTGGCGTTCCCCAGGGTTCGGTATTAGGCCCTATTCTTTTTATAATTTACATAAACGACTTAGACGAAGGAATAGAATGCAAAATTTCGAAATTTGCTGACGATACAAAAATTACTAATAAAGTAACCTCAACAGTACATTGGCAAAAACTACAAGGTGACCTAGACACTTTAGAAAACTGGGCAGAAAAATGGCAAATGAAATTCAACATAGAAAAATGCAAAGTATTACACATCGGTAGTAACAACGCTAAAAAAGATTACTCAATGAACAACATTCAACTATCAAATACAAATAATGAAAAGGATCTGGGAGTTATAATATCAAGTGACCTGAAGCCGAGTAAACAGTGTACAGAGGTAATAAAAACTGCTAATAAATTGGTGGGTTTCATCGGCAGAACATTCAAATTCAAATCAGAAAAAATCATACTTACTCTATTCAACTCATTGGTGCGTCCCCATCTCGAATACTGCGTGCAATTCTGGTCACCGTACTACCAAAAGGACATAAATAAACTTGAAAGGGTGCAACGCAGAGTCACTAAAATGATACCTAGATTGCGTAATAAACCGTACGAAGAGCGCTTAAAAGAACTAAATTTGTTTAGCTTAACAAAGCGCAGAATGAGAGGTGACCTAATAGAGGTGTTCAAAATCTTCAAGGGATTCAGCAACCTAAATGTAAGCGAATTATTTACGATCAATCAAGCAAACACGAGAAACAATGGTTATAAGATTATAGGCAAGCGTTTTCATTCTCACGAGGCGAAGCATTTCTTCTTCAACCGCGTTGTGAATAATTGGAACAGACTACCCTCGAACATTGTAAACTGTAATACTGTCGAATCATTTAAGAACCATCTGGATAAACACATGGCAAATAACCCCCGATTAACACAGTTTCTTTCAGAATAACGCGCAACGAAATGTCAACGCATACCGCAATGTATATTGATTTTCATACATCTGTTCCCTTTCAGAATTGTAGTAAATAGAGTTAGCTTAGATTACAAATCAACTTCTTTTTTCTCCCTGTCCTGTTCGAATTTCCGTGTCAGTTTTTCAATACTGCATGGTATTTTTCCTATCTGTTTCCATGCCAGCATTAGCTGGAGGGAGTGGTGGGTGGGGAGGAGCCTTCTTCTTTGCTATCCTTTTCTCTACTTCGTAGTCAGTAGATTAGTAGTTTTAGATATCCAAACTGCCCCGTAAGGACCAATAGGTCTGTTGCAGTTTGTTCTCCTTTGTATTCCTTTGTATTCCTTCTCGTTCCTTCTCTTCCTCCTCTCTTCCTCCTCTCTTCCTCCTCTCTTCCTTCTAAACCATATTCTTGTTGGTCTAGCTCTTACTCTCCTTCCTTCCGTTGACGTTCCTTTCTGCCCTCTTCTTAATTTTCTTCCTCCTCCTCTTCTTCTTTTTCTTCTTCTTCTTCCAGTCGGGAATTTGGAAGAATACCCCCGAACTCATGACAATTCTTCCAAATTATCCTTTCCTTTCCTCCCCCCTCTCCCCCCATCCTTTAGTATTCCTTCTCTTCTCTGTCTTCCTCTTCCTCCTCCTCCTTCCTTCTTCTTTCTTCCCTTATCAATAATGTTCTTCCTCATCCTCCTTTTCCCATGCTTCCTTCCTTTTTGTCTCTTCCTTTGATCCCCCCCACCCACCCACCCACACACTTCCCTTTGATCCCCCACCCACCCACCCACCCACACACTTCCTTTGATCCAACCCCCACCCACCCACACACACACACACTTCCTTTGATCCCCCCCCCCCCACCCACACACACACACACTTCCTTTTATCCCCCCCCCCCCCACACACACACACACACACACACTTCTCGCCAATGTCTTCCTCCTCCTTCTCTCTCTCTCTTGCCAAAGCAAATCTTGGCTTCCTCCTCTCTCTTCCTTAATGCATGACCTTCCTTTCCCCCTCATTGACCCTTTCAAGATTATGACGCGTTTTGACGGGTCCTTCTGGCTAGCATTTAGACGATATTATGCAGCTTAGGAAGGATCTATGGGAACTAAAAGGATAAAGACTATCTTAAATAACTCTCAGACTTCCATGTACCCTTCCTAATCTGAATAAAATCACCTAATAATAGCCAGAAAACAGAAAAGAAATGCGTCATAATATCTTGAAAGGGTTACATTCAAAATAAGTTCAAAATCTGTATTGCCACAAACCCTACATAAAATAAGGTCAATTGCAATATTAGGTAGACAAAAGTCATAACCTGCCGAGCCAATTAAGGGGAGGTGGGCCCCCTTCTCCCTCGTGTTTAGTCCTATTGGTTTTCATATTATAAGACGCTCGGCCCATTAGTGTGGCGTTTTTAAGACCTTTCGCCGCATTTTGTTTTCAATATGAAGACTTCTCGTGTCATTTGGGTGTCGATTTTTTTCCTGGCGAGCGATAGCGAGCCTGTAATTTAAGAGAAATGTTTCTATCGAAAAATGTACAAATTTATCTTGAAGGAGGGTCTTTGGGGGGGGTATTTAAACTTCTCTTAAATTACAGGCTGGCTATCGCTCGCCAGGAAAAAAATCGACACCTAAATGACACGAAAAGTCTTAATATTGTCAAAGAAATGGGGCGAAAGATCTTAAAATCGACAAACTAATGGAGCGAACATCATATAATCTGAAAACCAATGGGGCTAAACATGAGGAAGAAAGGACACTAGAAAAACGGCCCATCTCCCCTTAACACTATTCCAGGGCGAAGGCAGATTTCTTCTAAGTTACAGGCACCTGATTGAGATGAAACGTCTTATTATTAGCAACTGATGGAGTGAAGCGTCGTATAATGTCCAAACTAGTGGCGAGCAATAGGGGAGATCCAGCAAAACCTTCTTCTGACCAACTCGGGTGAACTTCTCCACCTCCCTGACTTAGCCCTGACCTTCACTGTAAACATCAATTAGTCAAACAACATGAACCATTCGTCTGGCTGACTAGTTTGGGTTAGTCACGGGTTCCAGACTATGTCTTCACCTGGAGTATTACGAGGTTATATATATATATATATACAGTATATGGAGACTAAATCACAAATATGTGTGATCATATTATGTATTAAAACTCGCAGGAATAATTAAACATGGAACACCAAGCTTTCGTCTATTCTCTCCAGACATCGTATTACCCTGAAGATGTATTGAGAGAATAGACGAAAGCTTGGTGTTACATGTTTAATTTGTCCTGCGAGTTTTACTACAATATATATATATATATTATAATTCAGAAATAAATCCATACTTTTTTCAGGGAAAAAAAGATTGTGTAGAAATCTAAATCATCAACATTTGTCAAGATTGCCATAATAGCTGTGAACTATCTTTGGGTATATACCAGTAACTATTGGCTGTGTACTGCATTGATTAACTCTACCTTGTACATCACCTTAGTCTCTCTACCTATTCTTCTATAACATCAACCTCTACACTCCTTATACATAATACGGCCCCATACCCATTCTTATACCCATCCTTGACTTTATGTTCATTATACTTAGCTAAATCCTTCCTTATGTTACCTCCAGGTACTTTCCGGTAGGTGTTGCTTAGTCTTAGATATTTAGTTATATTCATGCATATACTGTAAACAATAAAAGGTATTAAAAAGGTACTTAACATTTTTGGATGCATTGATAGGCATAATTAGGTATAGATAGGTATATTAGGTATACAGTAGATAGGTATATTAGGTATAGATAGGTATATTAGGTATAGATAGGTATATTAGGTATAGATAGGTATATTTGGTATAGATAGGTATATTAGGTATAGATAGGTATATTAGGTATAGATAGGTATATTAGGTATAGATAGGTATATTAGGTATAGATAGGTATATTAGGTATAGATAGGTATATTTGGTATAGATAGGTATATTAGGTATACAGTAGATAGGTATATTAGGTATAGATAGGTATATTAGGTATATATAGGTATATTAGGTATAGATAGGTATATTAGGTATAGATAGGTATATTAGGTATAGATAGGTATATTAGGTATAGATAGGTATATTAGGTATAGATAGGTATATTAGGTATAGATAGGTATATTAGGTATAGATAGGTATAGATAGGTATATTAGGTATAGATAGGTATATTAGGTATAGATAGGTATATTAGGTATAGATAGGTATATTAGGTATAGATAGGTATATTTGGTATAGATAGGTATATTTGGTATAGATAGGTATATTAGGTATATTAGGTATAGATAGGTATATTAGGTATAGATAGGTATATTAGGTATAGATAGGTATATTAGGTATAGATAGGTATATTAGGTATAGATAGGTATATTTGGTATAGATAGGTATATTAGGTATAGATAGGTATATTAGGTATAGATAGGTATATTAGGTATAGATAGGTATATTAGGTATAGATAGGTATATTAGGTATAGATAGGTATATTAGGTATAGATAGGTATATTAGGTATAGAAAGGTATAGATAGGTATATTAGGTATAGATAGGTATATTAGGTATAGATAGGTATATAGGTATAGATTATAGGTATAGATAGGTATATTAGGTATAGATAGGTATATTTGGTATAGATAGGTATATTTGGTATAGATAGGTATATTAGGTATAGATAGGTATATTAGGTATAGATAGGTATATTGGGTATAGATAGGTATATTAGGTATAGATAGGTATATTAGGTATAGATAGGTATATTAGGTATAGATAGGTATATTTGGTATAGATAGGTATATTTGGTATAGATAGGTATATTAGGTATATTAGGTATAGATAGGTATATTAGGTATAAATAGGTATATTAGGTATAGATAGGTATATTTGGTATAGATAGGTATATTTGGTATAGATAGGTATATTAGGTATAGATAGGTATATTAGGTATAAATAGGTATATTAGGTATAGATAGGTATATTAGGTATAGATAGGTATAGATAGGTATATTTGGTATAGATAGGTATATTAGGTATAGATAGGTATATTAGGTATAGATAGGTATATTAGGTATAGATAGGTATATTAGGTATAGATAGGTATATTCATAGCTATATTATTATGGTCACTTTAATTATCCTTGTAATATATTTTTTAAACTTAAATTGTTTGCCTGTATAATTAATTGTGTTTGTGGGTGTGTATGTGGGGGTGTGGTGTGTACAAAGGAGTACAAAGGAGTACAAAGGAGTACAAAGGAAATCAAGCAACAACAGGTCTAGTGACCCTTCTAGGTTGCTTGTCCTCCAAAACACTGAGGATCAAGTGTCCAAACAGTGGTTTAGAGTGGGTAAGGGAACATTGGAAAGGGAATTACTGCCCTGGAACTAATGTCCGTGGCAGGATTAGGAAGTTAGTAGGGGACAGATGGGTTAGTAACTGAGGGGGGGATAAAATAAAGTTATTCATTTACAAACGCAGTCAGTCGCGGGTTTGATGCGAGATATTTGTCTAGGCGGAGTTTAAATGAATCAACGGTGATGCAGTCTATGTGTGTGTGTGTGTGTGTGTGTGTGTGTGTGTGTGTGTGTGTGTGTGTGTGTGTGTGTGTGTGTGTGTGTGTGTTTAATTTCATCGACAAGTAGGGTACACATTAGGAAGGAGAGTAACCAAAGACCTCACCGGCTTTTTTTAATCTTTCTCTCCTTTTCTCTCTTTTCCTGGCTTGTATCCATTCGGCCCCATTCAGCCAACTGTTTAAAGACGTGTATCCCCATCCAGGTGTCGATTTCTTCCTAGCGAGCGATAGCGAGCCAGCATTGTATGGAGAAATCCGGCTTCGTCGGAGACATTTTTCTATCGAAAAATTTACAAATTTAGCTTGCTGTCAAAACAAATATATATATATGCTGGCTCGCTACCGCTCGTCAGGAAAACATTGACACCTGGATGGGGGTAAACGTCTTAAAATAGTAGGCTGAATGGGGCCGAATGGATAAAAGCCAAAGAGAGAGGGAGAGAAATAGAAAAAAGTTAGGTGGGCTCCCTTAACATATTACATTGACATGGGGTATATGTGTTCAAGGTAACTACCAAACATAAATAAACATGAGAGTCAGGAAACCATGGTGTTAGTTTATCAACACACTGCAAGCTTTCAACACACAAGTACACGTGGGGTAGGAGCTTATAACATTCATATATATATATATATATATATACAGTATATATATATATATATATATACAGTATATATATATATATATATATATATATATACAGTATATATAATATGAGGTTAATTGCTCCCTTTTTCATTTTAAATATAATTAGTATCCGTTTCGTTTTATATAATTAAAGTCAGATAGCAAATTTCCAAAACTCGTATTTGGGAATGAACTATTAAGTACTCATGACGTAGTTTTAATGAACTATTAAGTACTCATGACGTAGTTTTAATGAACTATTAAGTACTCATGACGTAGTTTTAATGAACTATTAAGTACTCATGACGTAGTTTTAATGAACTATTAAGTACTCATGACGTAGTTTTAATGAACTATTAAGTACTCATGACGTAGTTTTAATGAACTATTAAGTACTCATGACGTAGTTTTCACCTTTTATATCATTAGTTTGAAATGTGTTCTCTCTCATCCATTAAGGGGGGTCACCTGTTTTTTTTCTCTTTCTCTCATTTTCTCTCTTGCTCTGGCTTGTATTCATTCGACCCCATTCAGCCAACTGTTTTAAGACGTTTATCCCCATCCAAGTGTAAATTTCTTCCTGGCGAGCGATAGCGAGCCAGCATTGTATGGAGAAATCCGGCTTCGCTGGAGAAATTTTTCTATCGAAAAATGTACAAATTTAGCTTGCTGTCAAAACAATAATATATACTGTATATGCTGGCTCGCTACCGCTCGCCAAGAAAATATTGACACCTGGATGGGGGTAAACGTCTTAAAACAGTAGGCTGAATGGGGCCGAATGGATACAAGCCAAAGACAGAGGGAGAGAAAGAGAAAGCAAGCGAGATGGGTCCCCTTAAGAATAGTTTTCTTGTGTAAATGTATACAAGCAACCTGTACTGTAGGTAATGACATTCCCAAACAATTATGACTAGACTGTTTTAGGATTCTTGACGCATTATTTGCTTCTTCCAAATACTGACAATCTTATGTTTTCGTTGTTGTTTTGCTTTTGTTTTATATTAGCGATTATTTTTTCTTAATGTATCACGCAAGTTATAAGTGATTCGCACTGATTGTTCTTAATTTTCTTTGCATTTTGATTATATATATGTAGTTAGTGGTGTGCCACAAGTTTAGTGATAGGTCCTGTCTTGTGTTTATATACGTTAATGATACTTACGAAAACCTTACCGGTACTTGTACAATTTCTAAATTTGCCGATGACACAAAAATAATTAATAAAGTTAACACAACCTCTGAAATAGAAGAACTCCAGTGAGACTTAAACAGACTAGTAAACTGATCTGAACAAGAGAAAATGGACCTCAACACTGAAAAATGCCAAGTACTATATATTGGAGGCAAAAATAAACATGTTCATTATAACATGAATGGATTACAACTTGGCTGTGCGTCCAAAGTAAAGGTTACAGTATCTAGTGACTCAAAGCCCAGTCTCTAGGTCTCAGAATCTATTAAAAGGGCAAATATATTTGTAAGACTCATTGAAATGTCATTCGAATTCAATTCCGAAAAAACAAATTCTACCGTTATATAACTCGTAGTCAGGCCCCTATTCTACCGTTATATAACTCGTAGTCAGGCCCCTATTCTACCGTTATATAACTCGTAGTCAGGCCCCTATTCTACCGTTATATAACTCGTAGTCACGCCCCTATTCTACCGTTATATAACTCGTAGTCACGCCCCTATTCTACCGTTATATAACTCGTAGTCACGCCCCTATTCTACCGTTATATAACTCGTAGTCACGCCCCTATTCTACCGTTATATAACTCGTAGTCACGCCCCTATTCTACCGTTATATAACTCGTAGTCACGCCCCTATTCTACCGTTATATAACTCGTAGTCACGCCCCTATTCTACCGTTATATAACTCGTAGTCACGCCCCTATTCTACCGTTATATAACTCGTAGTCACGCCCCTATTGGAGTACTCTGTGCAATTTTGGTCTACATACTATTGCAAAATATAGAAAAATGGAAGATAGTTCAGAGAAGGGTTACAACAACTATGCCAAAGCTGAAGAATAGATCGTGTACTGAGCGCCTTGAAGAATTGAACCTGATTAGCCTTATAAATCGCTAATGGGGAGTGATTTAATTGAAGTAGGCTATATATAATCATAAATGGCCATTATAATCTACATGCACACAATTATTCCACAGCTGACCAGTCTAATTACACACGAGGAAATGGCTTCAATTTGTTGGGAAACTATTCAACTTGGATCAAGCAAAGCATTTCTTTTTTAACCGCATCTTGAACGTCTGGAATAAGATACCACGTGACGTAATACATACTGAGACTGTGATGACTTTCAAAGTATGCTTAAACAAATTCATGAAAAATACCACTCGCCTAGTCATGCCCATATCAGTGCATGCCCTTCTTCTTCCTTAACTTAAAATCGAGCTTATGATTCTTACACCCAGCATAATCGATGTTTTACCAGTGTTGATATCAATATAATCCCTTACAAATATGAAAAATCGCCTACTGGTATATGATTTTTTAACGCTGAGAGAGAGTGCAAGAGAGAGACCTTGCTCTGGATTTTCTTGCATTTCGACAATTAACTTAATATGTATAAACATATATATATGTTTGTTTTACAGAGTAACTTTTACTAGTGAGTGGAGCTCAAGTTACTCTCTCACACTCTCTCTCTCTCTCTCTCTCTCTCTCTCTCTCTCTCTCTCTCTCTCTCTCTTTCCTTCTTCTTCTTCGCTATATTTTCCCTATGTTTGTGAATTCCCCATCACTACTAACATGAAGCGCAGACCCCCTCGCAGGAATCATAAGGTCAATGTATCTATACAGTATGCAAATATCTTTAGCATGAACAAACTCAAGGGAAGAAGGATGTTTGTGTACTGCTTAGACACCAGGCGAGACAGAGACGGGGAAGCTTGTGCAGTTTAAGTAGGTAGGATGAAGTTAATGAAGTAGAGAGTATCAGAATACGAAGAAGAAACCTAAGAACTATAAAAAACACCAAGAAGGCTATACACACATCAAAGGAGAAGATGAAAACTCATCTTTAGGTGGAGTTTACGTTAGTTAGCGGAATTTTGTTGTCCGAAAGTCATTGACAGTATTCAACAGAACCCAACTTACCTATTTCAAAATGCCCAAAATTAGGTAAAGTAGGGTTAGGTAGGTACTCTAATGTCCACGGGATTCACAATACGATAATCGAACCTTTGAGATCGCGGATTACATCACGCTTTCGAAACGGAACCCCTTATGCCTTGCCCCTATGAAGATTGGGAGAGAACGCCTTCTCAACGGTCTCGTTCTTTATTTTTCCATGTTCATATATTTTAAAATTAAGAGCTAATTATAGACCTAATTAGGTAAACCTAACTATATTTAACTATACCGTATACAAAAGGTATTTATATTTACAAAGAAATGGGGCGAAAGGTCTTAAAATTGCCAAACTAATGGAACCAACATCTTAAAATCTCAAAGCAAATGGGTGCTGATGGGTGCTGATGATGGAGAAAAAGTAACTACCTCCCCCTTAATCCCCTTGCATCTTAAGGGGAAGCAGAGCCTTACACCCCCAATTCACCCTGTATATAAGATTTTGTTTCTGGCATTATACCATCTTAATACCAATGGAAATACTAAGACTCGCTGAAAAAAATCAGCTCTCTATGTGCGTGCGAGCGCGAGTGCAGAATTTCATTGTACTATATGAAAAATCATCTAGTCATTGAAAATTGTTCAAATTTCCTGCAATTTTTTTCTGGCGTATCCTACAAGCATCCCCTACAACTAAATGATTTAGTTTTCCCATATTGAATAATAGAAGGTGCTGAAAAAAATATATAATATATATATATTTTTTTTTTTTTTGGTAGCGCAAAATTCGACATGAAAACTTTCGAATCTTGGACAATATGGGAGATAAGGCCATTATCTAATCATTTTACCATTGCTATGTAGTCCTATATATAGTGTGTAGAAGGGGAACGAAGTAGAGCAATATACAAAAATGTAGTTGCACTTGGAGTTGCCAATATATGATCTCCGGAAATCGCAAAACGTTTAATTTCATATCTAGGAAGTGACAATTTTGGGGAAAATAACTAAGTTACTCCTGCCAGAGAGGGTTTCTATTAATAAGCTGTTAGAGAAAACCAAGTTATATGGCAAGCTCATGTAAAACATCTTGGTGCAATGGCTTTAAAAAGCGTTATACCATTTTTTTTAAGGAAAATCCATGATATTGGGGGGGGGGGCCCCCTATGGATGTCATATGGGTGTTTATGCCCTCATATGATAGTTTCTATTGTTTACAGAAGTCTTTTAGACAAACAACACCAAACAAACAAAAAATTGGGGCAGAGGGTAAAACATTTTGTTGATTGGGGGTTTTCGGGGGGGTTATGGATGCGATATGTTTTTGTTTTGCCCTCCTATGCTATTCTCCTATGTTGAAAGAAGCATTATAGAATTTAAAACAAAAAATGAATTTTGATTTCAAGGTTCAGCATTGGTTCTGCCAATAATCAATCAATCAATCAAATTGAGTAGTGACAGGGGGTTAGGGGGAAGTGGGGATAGGACAAGAAATAGTTGGATGAAGTGAATTGTAGCAGGAGAAAAAGGTTTCCAGGCTTGACTGGAACTGCCTGAGGGTTTTTCTGGTTTAGCTGCTGAAGAGACTGGCCAGGGCAAGGTCGACAGGGGCGCGTTCGGGGAGGCTCCTCGCTGGCACGGGTATCATCTGCCATGTCTGGTCGGGGGCGTGTGAGGCTGGGGTGATGGTGGTGAAGGTGATGGGGGGTGGTGGTGGTGGTGAGTTTTTATTTCCTTGGGAGGTCTGGGAAGCCGCGTTTTAGAGCTTCCTCCACTGTTACGCTGCAAGTCACGTAGTTGGTCTTGGGGTCCTTCGTGTGGAAGTAGCAGTTGCAGCCGTCTCTTTTCCAATTCTCCATACAGTAGGACAGGAATCCGTGGAACTCAGGTATTATGCAGTCCTTGTAGGCATAGCTCATGGACATGTTGAAGTCTGTTTCGAGGTGTGGATAACAGACTTCCATGAACTGTTGGTGAGGAGTTTTTGGAGTTTTTGCTGATTGTGGTGTTGGTGGCTGGGGCTCGGAAGTTGCAGCTGGTAAGGTCTCCATTGCTACTGCTGGTGTTTTCTTCTTCTTCATTTTTTTGGCTTTGGGGCTCGCAATCTCAATGGTGGGCATGGAGGCTGCTTCTACATGTTCTGCTAACTCAGGTGGTGGTGTAGTGGTTGCAGTCATAGCCGTGATTACTGAAGGTGGTGGTGGTGGTGGGAGGGCTTCCTCGACCTCCATAGGTGGTGCTGGAGTCTTGTCCTCTTCAGGGTTGCATTCTTGAGTGAAAAGGTCGATGAAGGGAGTCAGAGTCAGGACCTTCGGCTTGGTGGGTGCTGGTGCAGGCCCCTCTGAAGGTGGTGGTGGGCAGTTTTTCCTATTCAAAGGGCGAGGCAGGAGAAGTTTTGGAGCCGGTGTGTTCCTCTGCCTCGGTGTTCTCTGGTGGCTCCCTGGAAGGTTGACTGGGATGGATATTACAGGGAGGTTGTTCTCCTTCAGGAGGGCGGGCAGAATCTGCTGCAGGAGGGAGGTGTCGTCTCCAGCCAGAGCCATAGCCGTCCTAATAACCACATCTATGATGGAAAAAGATGTGGTATTGGATTTTGGGCTCGGCCTGGTGGGTCTCCTGCTGGTTGACTCCTTCTGCCCCTCCTTCAGGAGGTCCCTGGCGTGAGTGGAGCCCTTGACAGCGGCGCCCTTTGGTCCCGTCACCTGTCTGGCTTCAGGACCTCTGGGAGCAGCCACTGCCACAAATTCCACCCTTTCTCCAACACCAAGGGAGGGCACAGCCTTAAGGGGGTTGGTTTTCTTGATGGCGCCCTTGTGGGTGAAGATGTCCTTGGTGCCGTCGTCAGGGGTGATGAAGCCGTACCCCTTCTTCACATTGAACCATTTTACAAGTCCAGCAAGGATGGGAGTTGCTGAACTCATGGTGAATGGTTGGTTGTGAGAGAGAGAGGTGAGGTAGGTGTGCTCAGGATGGGAGCTCAGAGCTGAGTACATATTTGCTGGTACATATTCCCGCGGGGCAGAGGAAAGGGGACTCCTTGGTACATAGTTCCAAGAGCGTCTTCAGGGCCTTCTCCGGGATGTCCAGTGGGGGCGTATTAGGGCAGTGGTAAACTCGACGTAGGATAAAATCTATTGTCTTGTCAACGGGCACGTTGGTAAACAAACTCTCTACGTCGAGGGAGGCGATGATGTGGTCGTTAGCTTTTGGAACTATGTACCAAGGAGTCCCCTTTCCTCTGCCCCCGCGGGAATATGTACCAGCAAATCGACGGTGTAGCGATGGGAAGCCCCCTGGGGGTCCTGTTCGCCAATTTCTTCATGGGAACTATCGAAGAGGAACTCCTGGCTGCCCACCGGCCCACTGTCTACTGCAGGTACATCGATGATATCTTCGTGCGGGTGAAGGACCTGGACGAACTCAGGGACCTCCAGCAGCGCTTCATGGCCGCCTCCGGACTCAACTTCACATACGAAGAAACCACCGATGGTCATCTACCCTTCCTCGACCTCCTTGTCTCTCTCCACGACCACGGCTTCAAAACTACAGTGTACACCAAACCTACTAACAATGGCCAATGTCTTAATGGGGAAAGTGAATGCCCTAAACGATACCATCAGTCCACCATCGCCGCCTATGTCAGGAGAGCCCTCACCCATTGCACCACCTGGAATGACACACACAATGAATTGGAAAGGCTCACCCAGGTCCTAGTCAACAATGGGTATTCCAACACTGACGTCACCAATGCCATCAACCACCACCTAGAAAAATGGTACAAACAAGACCCCCCTAGCACCAACCCGGCCAATGACATTACATTTTTCTACAGAAACTACATATCTTCCGACCACACAACAGACGAATCCATTATGAAAGAAATAATTCACAAAAACGTCCTCCCCACCAACCCTGACAATAAAATAAAACTCATTATTTACTACAAATCTCCTAAGACCTCCAACCTTGTCCTCCGTAACCGCCCCATTTCCACCAACCAACCGAAAGACGATCATGTGATATACCAGCATATTTGCACCTCTGGGGACTGTGGACCCCTATCCTATGTTGGAATGACACAGACTCGCCTTTCCCGTCGACTAACCCTCCACCTTCAATCTGGCGCTATAAAAGATCACTATCAAGCCCCCCACCATCTTGCCCTAACTCGCGCCGACCTAGACAAACAAACTACCATACTCGACAAAGAATCAGACCCCAGAAGACTAGCTATTTTAGAAGCTCTATATATCCAAACGCTCAACCCCAGCATCAACAACCAAACACAAGACCTTCAAATTCTTCCTTCAGGCAAGCGCTACAGGCATACTGCCCTCGTTCCTCTCGCCCTGTGCCCCCCTCCCGTACCTTTCCGCGATCAGCACACTACTGACAACACCAACCAATCACAGCCACCCACAGCCAACAACCAACCACCGATAAGATTTAGTGCCCGTCTCGCGAATAGACTGCCTTCCACCAATGAACAGCCACCCCACACCCAGTAGCTCCGCCCACCTACCTATTCTTGATCCTCGAATTTTGTATAAATATGTTGCTTTGTCCTTATTCTAATCATTACCTGCCCATTCCCTGAAGATGCAAGATGTTTACTTGTGAAACGTTGGATCCACCATGAATTTTGCTAACCTGTTGTACCTCATCTCTGAACCCCAGAGGAAAATTGTTAGAAATATTGAAAGCTGTAACAATAAAATACTGAATGCTGAAACTGCTGTTGCCTTTAACCTCATCTGTTTAAAAGAGAATCTATTACCTGGCTATACTAACATATATATATATATATATATATATATATATATATATATATATATATATATCTCTCTTAATAAATAAAGGTCAATGTTTGTCAGTTACCCGACCTTTGTTACTAAACTCCTCCCACAGTTTTGGTGCCAGGTGGGAGTGTGGGGCACCGTTGGAAAGCCCAGGCTTTGGAGATGGTTTTAGGCGAGTTTAGTGGAAATCAGAGACACTTTTGTTTGATAAAATTTTCGGCAGAACTTATGTAGTATACGGGAGCGAAATAAATGCGAAAAAAATTGCCGTTTGGGGCAGAAGGAGGCCTCCGATCGAAAAGGTGTATGGAACGAAAGTTGTTCGCAGCCCCACAAAATGGGGGTACGGATGAGGTCAGATCCTAAATCGGAGATCATTTAGCGGCCGAAATCGAGGTCGCCGTTTAATGAGGCACAGGGAGGTCGAGGCCGGTGATTATGGTAGTAGTAGTATTGTGATGATTGTGGTAGTAGTGATTGATGATGGTGATTATGGTAGTAGTAGTGATGGTGATTATGGTGATTACCCGGGCAACGCCAGGTACCCCTGCTAGTATATAATTATATATATATCGGAATGTGAGGGATTGAGGATATTATGTGAACGACACACACACACACACACACACACACACACACAAACAAACAAACACCCAGAGAGAGAGAGAGAGAGTCAATGAGAGAGAGAGAAAAAACAAAAAAGAGAAAGTATATTATCCCGTTTGCTTATGCAGGAATGTTGACAACTATTTGACCGCCAAGAGTGCTTAAAGCCGGCGTCACACGAGCAAGTTTATCGGCTGCATGTATCGGAGCCTTGAATCCGATACCAGTCCTCATCTTACTTTTATTGATTTTCTGTTTATTCCTATATTAAATTGATTGATTTTCTGTGTATTCCTATATTAAATTGATTGATTTTCTGTGTATTCCTATATTAAATTGAATGATTTTCTGTGTATTCCTATATTAAATTGAATGATTTTCTGTGTATTCCTATATTAAATTGAATGATTTCCTGTGTATTCCTATATTAAATTGGACTGTGCACGATTAGGAGCTCTAAGACACGATGTAAAATCAAACTGAAAACGACAATTGTCAGATAGTAGACTCTAAATTAGCTAGTTTTGACTGAGATCCTGTGGTTCCGATACATCAGCCACTAAGAAGCTCGTGTGACACCTGTTTAAAGGGGAGGTAGTCGCTTTTTCTGGACCCCCTTCTCTCTCATGTTTAGCATATTAGTTTTAAGATTTTGAGACGTTCGTTCCGTTAGTTTGGCGGTTTTGAGACCTTTCGCCTAATTTATGTCAATATTAAGACCTTTCGTGCCATTTAGGTGTCAATTTTTTGCATGGCGAGCGATAGCGAACCTGTAATTTTAGAAGGAATCGGTCTTCGGCCGAGACATTTTTCTACCAAAAAAAGTACAAATCTATCTTGAAAGGAGTTTTAGGGGGTGTTTTTTTTAAGCTTGATGGAGGTCTAGCGAAGAAACTAGCACATATATATATACATATACAAATATAAACTAACACATATATATATATATACAAATATAAACTAACACATATATATATATATATATATACAAATATAAACTAACACATATATATATATATATATATATATATACAAATATAAACTAACACATATATATATATATATACAAATATAAACTAACACATATATATATATATATATATATATAAACTAACACATATATATATATATATAAATATAAACTAACACATATATATATATATACAAATATAAACTAACACATATATATATACATATACAAATATAAACTAACACTATATATATATATATAAATATAAACTAACACATATATATATATACAAATATAAACTAACACATATATATATACATATACAAATATAACTAACACATATATATATATATATATATATACAAATATAAACTAACACATATATATATATATATATACAAATATAAACTAACACATATATATATATATACAAATATAAACTAACACATATATATATATATACAAATATAAACTAACACATATATATATATATATATATATACAAATATATACAGCTGCTAAATACAAGCATTACCCCCTTAAGTTACCATCTGTGGTTAAATAATATTATACTCATGTTACCAAACTCTTAATAATCCTTTTATGGTCTGCACATGTACAGTTGCGAACATTAGTGCAGTCCCTCTGTATTATTCATTGCACTTACTGTATATAAGAAATTAGTTCTATTTAACAATATGGGTTGGCATTCAATAGTGAACCACGGACACACAAAATTATTATTTATAGTTTTATCTGAAATATCTATTAATACAAAGGTAGTTTTTATAGAAGCTTAAATTAAAGGATAGGATTTATGCTCGTGACTATACAATAAAGGGACAATATTCTATGAACAAAATTCCAAGGGATGTACACTGCAATTTTCATCTTACCTGATCACTGAATTTATGGGGGGTCACCGGCTTTTTTTTTTTATCTTTCTCGCCTTCTCTCTCTTTCCCTGGCTTGTATCCATTCGGCCCCATTCAGCCAACTGTTTTAAGACGTTTATCCCCATCCAGGTGTCGATTTCTTCCTGGCGAGCGATAGCGAGCCAGCATTGTATGGAGAAATCCGGCTTCGACGGAGACATTTTTCTATCGAAAAATTTACAAATTTAGCTTGCTGTCAAAACAAAATTATATATATGCTGGCTCGCTGTCGCTCGCCAGGAAAATATTGATACCTGGATGGGGGTAAACATCTTAAAACAGTAGGCTGAATGGGGCCGAATGGATACAAGCCAAAGAGAGAGGGAGAGAAAGATTTAAAAAAAAAAGCGAGGTGGGGCATATTCGTCTTCCCTTGATCACTTTCTCTTACCCCTGCCCTTGTTTTTGTTCTTGTTTTTTTTTTTTTTTTTTTTTTTATTGTTGCGTTCCCTTTTCCCTGATTTGTATTTGTTATATATATATTGTTATATATATTTGTATTTGTTATATATATATTGTTATATATATTTGTATTTGTTATATATATATTGTTTCGTTTAGGTCATTATTATTTCTTAATCTACTTCCTGATTATGTTTTCCTTTCTTCTTTTTCCCTTCAGTTGTATTAGCAATAATATTTTCGAGTCTTTTCTTCCATGTTCATTGTGTGTCATTATATGTTTATTTTAACTTACTGTAATAATTTATGTATCATGTAGTTTACTTTACAAACACATATGAATCACATACATAGTTTTATACGATAAAAATCCCTCTCTTGTTTATGTTTATTGATCCATACATCTATTATTACATAACAAATCACAGTAAAAAAGACACTGGATCTTTTCAAGGTCATCCCAGATTATTTATATATATATATATATATATATATATCTTGCCTGATCTTATAGTTATCACAGAACCTTACCAATCATAAGTCAGAGCTATTTTGCCTAACCTGATCTTATAGCTAACCCAGCACCCTTGTTATCAAAAGTCTGAGCTATTATGCCTAACCTGATCTTATTGCTAACACGGAACTTTACCTATCACAACTCAGACTTATTATACCTTACCTGATCTTATTGCTAACATGGAACTTTACCTATCACAACTCAGACTTATTATACCTAACCTGATCTTATTGCTAACATGGAACTTTACCTATCACAACTCAGACTTATTATACCTAACCTGATCTTATTGCTAACATGGAACTTTACCTATCACAACTCAGAGTTATTATATCTTACGGTCCTTACAAGTCCTGATCATATTGCTAACATTGAACTTTACCTATCACAAGGCAGAAATATTATACATTACCTGGCCTTATTGCTAACATTGAACTTTACCTATCACAAGTCAGAGGTATTATATATTACCTGATCTTACGGGTAGTCTAGAATCTTAACTATCATGAATCATAGCTATCATGCCTTCGCTGATCTTATAGCTATACCTAACATTGAATTATACCTATCACAAATCAGAGCTATTATACCTTACCTGATCGTATTGCTAGCCTAGAACCTTACCTATCATGAGTCAGAGCTAAATTATTATAGGGGACAACCCTTCATCTTCAATCAGTATTCTCGGTGTCTCTTTTTCTTCTGGTCTCTCTTGGAAGGACCATATCACCACTCTTGCTTAGGCGGCCTCTCAGAAGCTGGGTGTGCTCAACCGCCTCAAAGGGTTCTTTATCCCTGCTCAGCTTCTTGCTCTGTACAGGGGCACAGTGCGTCCTTGTATTGAGTATTGTTCACATGTGTGGGGAGGATCCTCTTTCACAGCACTTCTAAACAAAGTAGAAAGGAAAGCCTTTCGTGTCATTAACTCCTGTCCACTCACTGACTCTGCAATCTCTCTCTCTTCGCCGCAATGTTGCATCTCTCGCTATTCTATCGCTACTACAATAATCAGAAGAACAAAAATATATATATGACCTTCACAGCCTAGGTCATCCTTCACAATGGTGTATGAAGTAAGCAAGAGTTTGTATATCTAACTCATAAGGAGATAATCATAGGTAATTATATCATATAGAAACAGATAAATGTTATTTTATTTCGCTCTCAGGCGGCATAATGTGAGGGGGTTGTGCATGGGGTTAATGATTAGGAACAGGGTCAGCAGCAGTATCACGATACCACAAAAATAGTCTACTCTCAAATGTATATGGGTTGGGGACGCGCTCACACACACATACATACACACACACACACAACACACACTCACACATACATGCATACATACAGTACCTACAGTTCAGTTGCCCACATAAGTTCTGTTCCTTTCCGTGATCATTTACATAGAATTACAGTGCGTTTGATTGAATTATGAAAGTAGTTTCTTATTCAGTGTTTAACTCATATGATTATCAACTGATAATGAAAAGAAACCACACTCGCAATTCTTTCATACATAAGATCACAGAGTGGAACAACACTTATGAGGGCAACTGTACATATATGCATGACATAGGCTATAAACACATCACTCACTCACACACAAACTCTCTCTCTCGCTCATGTTTTATGAGTTTGGTTGGTCAAAGTTATCCCTTTCAGTACCAGTACCGTCCTGTTTAACTTTACTCTGACTACTATTAGATGACTTTATCCAATTTTAAAAGGGCCTCCAGCAATTAACAAGTTTATCGAACTATCTCACTTAACCAGTTTTACTACCACAGATCCTCCTTAAACTGCACAAAATCGTCTAAATATATCTAGAATAGAATTAATAAGACGTCGCCGGTACAGAAGGGGTTAAGGAATGTTACATTACTTTTATACCAAACAAACGGTAACGAATTATAAACCTATCCTAGAAACAACTCGACAATATATGAAAGCAATATACACATATAGATCGTTGGTAATACTGCAATATGGTCGAGTAACTCATTCATATGCTGTGTTCCAAGTGACAATGCGCACTTGCGAGTTTCAGGCAATAAGGAAATTGGGGCTGTAGACATAATTATACCGTAGGTAGAAAAACCAACTAAAATGTATACTGTCGGATAGACCCAATCGATTTAGAAGACGACCTATAAGACCGTAGGTACAATGAGAGAGAGAGGAAGATAGATTTGTATAGAGGGATATAGGGTGTTTACAAAATATATGTTAGTTACCCATTAAATTCCGTTCTCTCTAACAGGGGCGTCATAATAAAAAGTTAAACAAGGACTAACTAATGTATTTCTATATGACATATATTTGTTTTAATCATTGTATTAACTCTAGTACGTTTATTTGTGCATATATATGTAGTATGGAGCATGTTAATCGGACCCGATGCAGAATCTGTCTTAGTGTTAGACATATTAAAGTTATTGTTTAGTGTACCATCCCATAGTGTAATATAATGTGTGTTAGAAAACGAGTACAAGAAAACGAAAGCGAGAAATTTGAATTTCGTAGGGCCTAGGTGTCACAGGGCAGTCTGAAGGTAAAGTGTAATTATATTTGTGTATAAGGCACTTTGGATAAATATTCATGTTTGGTGTATTGTGTAAGGTAGAAGAGATATGATATAGGTTGAAATGGTGGTCACCGAAGGTTACAGTGTTAGTTAATTAGGCGAAATAATGTCAAGTGAAAGTCCCATTTCGTATGATCAACATATTTAGAGATGTGATATAGCTGTACAGAATAGGCTACTATTTAGTTTTAGTTAACATGAATCAATAGGCTAAATATACCATATAAGCCTTCCAGTAAATAGAAACATTGGATTGATGAATGTATTAGGATATTAAGTGATAGCCTATTTATCAAACATTTGTTGTGCAGTTGTTGTTGTTGTTCCCCAAGCTGCCTGGCCGAACAGCCCCAAGGCCTACCTTAAGTCCGAATTTCAGATTTGTTTATCTTTAGTAATTAGGAGTGAGATATATTATATACTGTATAGCCTACTACTGGTAATGATTATCATGTTTTAATTACTTTATGCTTGTGTTTTTGTAATCTTCCTTGAACCTTAACCATGCAAGTATTACATTGTTTGTTTCTGTTTTAGAGTCTGCTTCTTTCACTTCGGGTGATTTTGTACGGATAAATATGTGAATAAAACACAAGTCAACAGCAGCTTATATATTTAGTCTACCCTATACATTATTTGTGACCACCCAGCTATGATCCCCAAGAACCTTACGTATGGTCACATATATACATATATATAATGCAAGTACATTTATCTTCTTAACACTAGCATTTTGAATGACAAAGGCTTTACAAAGGAGAATGTCGACAAAATTAATTTAGGCTACACAATCCGCCAACACAATTAAACCATTCAAATTCTTCAGGTTAACGCGATTAGACGTGAATTTGGTAGTCTCGTGTTTAGTTGATTAAATAAGCTTTCTCCATAATAATTAATCACCGTATAAGTTATAGTAGCGAGTTGTAAGGTCTACATAAGCGTATTGAGCAGTATTTTAAGTGTTTATATTAATAATCAAGATGAACGCTAACTTCACTGATAAGCTTGCCCCTTTTGGATACATTACACATAAGTGTCGGTTTGTCCAGACACTTGGGGAGGGCGGCAATGGAGTTGTTGATCTAGTACGATACAACAGTCGGCTAGCTTGTTTGAAAATTGGTAAGGGAGGCAAAGAACAGATTGATCGGTTCACATATGAAGGAATTATAATGCTAATGGCCGATGGTGCGGGAGGAACACCACGGGTGATTATGATTGCCAGTGATATGCCAGGGTTGTTGATGACTTATTGCCCTTACCCTTCTCTGTTCGAGCTACTAAACGAAGATAAAGTGATAAGTGTCTATCAGACCTTGTACGTGTTTAAGGTTGTGACCATGGCGCTAAGTGAACTACACAGCGCAGGCATTAGCCATAATGATTTTAAGTTGGATAATGTTTTGATCGATCTGCATGGTCCACGGGCATATATCATTGACTTGGGCATGGCCTGCCCTGTTGGCTGCCATCTACCTGGTTATCTAAACTATTTCCAGGATAACACTGTTGGCGACCATAGTAACTACCCTCACTATGACCTTGGACTGTACCTGGGGGGCCCGGCCATGTCCCACTGTGATGTATATTCACTAGGGCTCGCAATGAGGTTGGTGCTAGATACATTGCCTGAATATGATTATATGCTGTATAGTATATGTAAGAAGATGATATGCTCAGAAGGCTCTGCCCGACCAACACTGGCACGGGTCATGTATTTGCTGGAGGCCAGGGAGGATGATATTTAACAAGCCAGGCATAGGACCAGTTCATTTGGAACAAAACCAAGGTGAAGAAGTGAAAGATAGGTGGAAACTAGTATATGGTATGCCTACTGGTTAAGAGGAAACATGTCTGTTGGTAGAAACTTAATACCGGAACACTTAAGGTGAGGTTGTTTTCTCATGACCTCCTTCTCCCTTATGTTTAGCTGCATTAGTTTTGGAATTTCAAGACATTTGCTCCATTAGTTTGGCGATTTTGAGACGTTTTGTGCCATTGAAGACGGCTATTGTCGCCTTATTATAATAATTTTATGCCTCTCAAAAGGCTCCTAGGGGTCTCAAATTTGTGCACATTGTAGCTTAAGATGTCGGGCAAAGTTGGCCGCCCACAGAGTTGGCCACCCCATTTTGTTAAATGTTAAATACAAAGAACAGATATGAGAAATGCCTCGGACTGGGTGTTACATTAATTTACTTTTAAGATGGGGCTCAATGGGTTAAACAACACATTGAGACCCCCCAGGTACCTCACCCCTTCCCCCGCTCTACTATGAGGCGACCATGATGGAGCAGGAGGCAGATACCTCTTTTTTTACCCATAAAATACCCTTCAGGATATGAGGATGCATTTCTTTGTTATATTAATTTTGGCTATTTATAAGACGATCTTATGCAGTTTAGAAAGGATCTCTAGGAATTTAAAGGGTCAAAACTCACTCAGTTTTGCCTCTGACTTCAACAGATCCTTCCTAACCTGAATAGGATCGATAAATTATAGCCAGAATTAAGTGTCCAAACACGTCATCTATCTATCTATCTATCTATTGCCTGACGCCATGATCCCCAAAGGGGTGGCCATGAACGAAACGCCCCCATGCACCTCTGTTCCCAGTCAGTCGACGCCCCTCCTCCCAACCAGCACTGCCTTCATTCATCCTTCCACCTCTCTTTCGGTTTACCTCTCCCTCTCTGTCCTTCCACCTCACTCTCGTACACCCTCTTAGTCATTCTCTCGCTTCCCATATGTTCCATATGGCCGAACCATCTCAAGGTGTTCCTTTTCACACTTTCCAGCACATCTACCTACACACCACTTCTCCTTCTTACTTCCTCATTCGTCTGTCTATCCCTCATGATCCTCAATATTATTACTTTGTACTAACAGGGCATGGATTAATATTATTTTTATTGTTAGACAGACAGTATCCCTTTCAGTTCTAGGACGCGTTATTTCATTATTTTCTGGCTATTATTAGACGATTTAATTTAGTTCCTGAAGGCCCTCTAGGAATCAAAGGGGTAAAGTTTGCCTCTATTAACCCTCCTTCCTAAGCTGAATAAAATCGTCCAATGATAGCCAGAATGTAATAAAATATGCTGCGACCTTGAATAATGAGAGGGTAATAAAATCCTAAAAATTTCTTTGCGTTAGTTAGGGTTTAGGAGGACACTTTTTCCAATGGCTTATTATTCCTCTGTGGTTCCTTCCTTAATGACAACTATCTATTTTGTTATAATTAGGCAGGAAATCTTGAATCCCAACCACTGTAACTCAAGAAGGGCTAGAGCAAATGGGCTGTACATTTTCACACACTCACTACAACTATTACGAGTAGGGATATGTTTGAGATTAAAGAAAGGCGTGTAATAAATGGCAGGAGTCGGCCAGTCTCCGTTACTTTAGGGTCTTTAACTAGAGTCTTTGGGGATGAGGTCTGTATTCCTAGCTAGTTAACCCGTCCAGTACCAGGGACGTCCTTTTCATCATATTATGGCAACTATTAGACAATTTTATACAGCTTATGAAGGACCTCAGGCAATAATATGTCTTCAAACTATCTCAACCAACCCTTTTCACTACCACAGATCCTTCCTAAGATGCATAATATCGTCTAAACATAGCTAGAATATAATATAACACACGTTGCTGGTACTCAAAGGGTTAATATAGGTCTGTATTCTTAGACAAACCCCATTATTGTCGGTGGTCATTACAGGTCTCCCTCACTATCCGATGCCCCGATTTACGTTATCATTATAGGTTTTTAGGTGTTTGTGTTTGTGTTTTGGCTGGTCCGAGAACGCGTCCCCATTTACCCCATTAATTATAGAGTTTGCTATATGATTTTTCTATTTAAGATCAGGTTTTCAGGAACGTAGCCCAATCGTAAATCGAGGGAGATCTGCATAGTGTTGCCGTATTCCTAGCCAGTCATTATGATACTCTTGTTGTTGTAATAGCAATGATAGTACTGTAATGATGTTCCAGTACTTCTCATTAGTTATAACAAATAGTGTAACATATTGACTGGCTAGGAATACAACAAAACTATAATAGTTACCGCCAACCATGATGGGGTTTGTCTAGGAATACAGTCCTAGACAAACCTTATCACAGAAGGCCAAGACCGATGATTGGCCCAGATCAGATAACAGAGAATAGCCCGTCAATGATTGGTCAAGATGAGTCCCCTAGCAGGCGATTGCGAAACGTCCAAGGAAGAACCGAAAATGCTTTACGTTGTTCATTACCTCGCCACGTCCAGCTCCAGCAACAACCTCATCCTTCTCCTCCTCCCATGCCCTCGCTCTAGGCTTCTGACTCACCACAAGGCCGTGGCAGTCGAGTGGAGAGCATGCTCACGTGTGAATCTGCTTGACCTGGGTTCGAGCCCAGCCAAGGCGGACATTTAGTGGGCGTGGTAGTACGTCCTAGCATGTTTCACATGCTCGCACCCAGTCGGGGGATGCCTCGACGATGTAAGCAGATTAACACACTTAACAAAGCCACTCCAACAGTGTCCTCTCTCTCCAACACCCCTTCTCCTCTCTCTATACACTCTTCAGCAAAAAGATAAGTAGAAAGTAGCTACGAGGTGCAATTGTAAAGGCTTGTCACTCAATACCTTCACCTGCCCCCAGCTAAGTACAGCATCCCAGACTGATCAGTCACTCCCGTATTCCAAGCCTGAGGCAAAAGAACCTATAGACTCTGAAGTGCCTGTTCCCGCTAATGTGCCCGATCCACATTTAGAGGAAGAGTTAGAAGAATAAATTAGCTTAGTTAACCCTTTTGAGCACTCCTGTTTCGAGGACCTAAAAGAGTAGACCGAGACCCTGTAAATGATCCTATAGCCTACAGTTGGAGAGAGGGAGAAAGGAGCAACGGCGAGAGTATTGAAGAATTAGTGTAAATAAATGAGCGTGAAGAAATTTGTGGCATCAGCAGAAGTCGATATGTGGAAGTCGAACCCTGGACATCAGAGAGGGCACAGTCCGAGATACCCCCCTGGGTCCATATGGCAGAGACGATGGATCACTGTGACGTAATTGTGGTAAGCTGCAGTTGGCCTATAAGTGTGCCCAGCCACTGTGTGAAGATGCCCTAGTGAGAGAGTGAGAGCTTCCTACAAGAGGAGCTCCACTCTGGATCTGTGAGAGGTCGCCCCAGGATGTTCAAGATTACAACCACTCAACCATCACGTGACTACCAGAACCCAGAATTTCGACCCGTTTTCTGGAAGACCCGTGTCTGAGTAAATAAGATATTCGTGCTGTTATGCCCTCTCTCGATGCATATAATTTAAGTGTTAAGATATAAAAACCTGTGATACCCTTTTTTATTTCTGTAAGAATCATATGTACTGACCATGTGATAATTTAATTAAAGTTACTCTTCCCCTTAGCTTGACACAAGGCCTAATTATATCCACATTTATTACGACCATCCATCAGCCTAATGCCCTTTATCTCCCTTCAGTATAATGCTATAAATATATTCTCCATCGGGCCAGTAGACATAACTCAATATATACAGTAGCCTATATATTATATTTATAGAATGACTTGTATCTGTGAGTAAACCCGAAGACCCCTTTTAGTTGCCTCTTATGATATGTTATATTATAATTATTTTATATTATGTTCGAATCCCCGGGAGGATTCAAGTGCATTGGGGTTCGTAGTTTTTTTTTTTTTTTTTTTTTTTTTTTTTTTCTATATTCCAACTTACTTCCTCTCGGGCATAGGCTGAGAGCCTTAACATTCACCGCTTTACAATGAACAGTGAAGCCCGTGAGGTCTTGTTCCAGTCTAGGGAGTGAGACATGTGAAGCACGTAGAGTACAACGAGCACCTGCCATCTTGCCTTCACATGAGGCACGGTGCTCACTCATGGCCCGAAACGACCCCATCTCTGAAGCCACCTCGTTCCCGTGCTTCACTGTCTCACTCCCTACACTCGGACTCTCACACTTACACACACACAACGCCACCTGTTGAGCAGATAACTCACCAGGCATTGCACCCTTATAGCATATTTTGAATATGGGAATATTCATACAGTGCTATTTAATCAGGGAACAATGAGGGTATTTTATTGACGTTTCGGTGGGCTTTGTGGCAATGCACTGATACTAGGTACAACACAAATTCCATCCCAATAATATCTTCCCATTGATACATCGGGATTTGAACCCGGGACCTTTGGATTACCAGGCCAGTGGCAAGACCACTCCACCACACCTCCCCTAAGTTGATGATTAATGTTAAGAACGGGGTGTTATTTAATTTGTTTATTTCTAATTGTGTCGTGCCAAGGGAGAGAGAGCGAGCGAGCCGGATATAAGAATTACGACATAAGCCCATTTCACACAAGGAGTTTTCCGCCCTGTATTTCGGCCCGTATTAAAAATCATGACGTCAAAATGATGACATGCACAGACACTCTGGTCGTAAGTTTTGTGAACCGAGAAAACTTCCTTCCAGTCCGGGCCACAAGCCAGGACCCGAAATGCAGGCCGGAGAAACTGATAGTTTGGATTTAACTTTTGCGGTCCGCATTCACTATTGCGGCATGTATTCTAAACATTGAAGTGAAATGTATGTACTATTTTTTGTATATTATCATTTATAAATTATACAGGTCTCCCCCACTGTCTGATGCCCCAGTTTACGATATTATTATAGGTTTTTAAGTGTTTGGGTTAGGGTTTTGGCTGGCCCGAAAATGCATCCTCATTTACCCTATTAATTTTAGGATCTGCTTTACGATTTTTCTATTTATTCTATTTAAGATAGAGTTTTCAGGAACGTGACCCAATCGTAAATCGAGGGAGACCTGTAGTAAATATCACCTAAACAATTATTATACGTTATATGTAGGCTATAATTAAATGACAACACAAATATTAAGAAAGTAAATAAGTTTTCCTACTGATTGTGCAGCTGGCGGTCATCGTGCACCTGACTACGGCGGCGGCAGCAATGGTAGGTCACACATAGCAGAATATATAATCTTCCATTTGTGGAAGAATACTTGTACTTGTACTGTCATATAATACTCGCAGTGAGTTTAAAAATATATAAGCCGATGGTTGGATTTGATTCACATGGACAACTATTGCCATGAGTTTTATCTTATACTGAATCATAAGCTCAGGCTGTGAATAATCAGATAATATTTAATTAATTTTGTTTAATTATCCTATTTGAGCTTTGAAGCTCAGGGAAAATGAGGGGTTAAGAAAGTTTAACGAGTGAATATGGGTAAAAAAAACATTATCCACAGCTTTAACACTCAACGAGCGGCTAGGTTAATAACTTCTACTACCTGCCAAGCGGGCATATTTACCCTAAACGAGCTTCATTCCATGCTCTTTCTCATGCATACAGAAGAGCCAGAGCGTAATACAATTATGTATCCGTGAAAGGGCGTTAATTGAGCTTTCCAATGACACCTGAACCATCCTTCTACGATCACGGGTTGTCTTGCAACGATCGTGCAACACGAAGGAAAAATCCCTAAAATACGGTAATTTCCTTACATATTTCCCTGTCTAGGGAGGGAGTGGGTGTGGAGGTGGGGCCAGTCGCGGTGCGGGAGCCGTGCCGAACGGTCAGAGCCAACCTACGCTCCTCCCACCGCTCGGACTCTCTCTCAGAGTCAGTTATGTGCTTAACATCGCATACGACTTAAGGCGTTCCCCGCTCTTTAGGTCTGGGTTCTCTTGACCGCCTTAATTCGGTCCCCGATAGACAAGGGTTAATAGTAGGCTACATAAAAACGGAAACTTGAGCCATTTTGTAAATACGATATCTGAGAAAGACATAAAATACGCTAAATGCGGGTCGATCCGGTGTGAGGTGCCAGGGGCAAGGGTGACACCGTGACAGAGTGACAGGTTAAAACAGCTGGCTCATATGCCTAATATATAACCAAAATCAGTTAAATCACGACTATTTCGATATATCGTTAGCGACCATAACCTACCACTACTTACAATAATACTAATGCAAAAAATAACTATAAATAACAATAATTTGGTGGGATAAAGTATATATAGAATGTAGACTACTTATAGAAGGCAACGGGCCAACGGCTCCCGGGGCGCTAACCACGATTCTATATTTCGGTTGATTTTTACTTAATGTCATTGCATTTACTAACTTAACCTAACCAACCTAACCGAATACAATAACATTAAGTAAAATATATCGAAATACAGTCGTGATTTAACTGATGTTGGTTATATATAAGGCATATGGATGATATGGATTGTTTTAACCTGTCACTCTAGCACCGGTCCAATCTGCAGGGCAGGTAGTGAAAGGACCTATGTGTTTAATACTCTTCAGTACCCGACTGATCCTCCCTGTTACTACATTCCTTGTCGCGGTTGGGGGGCTTCGGGCCGGCAACTGGAGCTTGATGGGGGATGCTTTTTGCCTTCTCCCCTCGAGCTCTAGTTGTCGGCTTAACTAATTTTGTGTAGTTTTTATTTTCTCTTTCTATGTTTTTCCCCTTCTGTTCTTATTCTGTCCCTTTTGGTTTAATTTTGTGGACATTTCCTCTTTGTTCAAATTATGTTCGGTTGGGTGAGAGAGCTGGTCTTTGCTGGGATTGGAGCTTTGACCCGGAACCAATTGTGGTGACAGTGGTGACATGTCGGCTCACCCGAGAGTTTTAGGACCTGTGGTTCGGTAACATGCCTAATGTTATGGTTCCTAGGCGGGACCATCTCCGTAGTGCGGCTCCGGATCCAGGGGTGCCGTTCCTTGGAGGTGGGACTCTTGGCTTTCTGACCGTTAGCCCATAATTATGTAATGACTGGAGATGTTTGCATAGATTCATGCCCTCAGTCTTATCAAGCGGGTTATGCTTACACTTGAGCCTCTCTTTACATTTTAATGCCATCCCCTTCCAAGGGGTAGGATGGGAAGCTGACACTTGGGACTCTGTCCCCACTTGTGTCGTTGGTGAAGGTTTAGGGCTCCATGATTCGTAAAGGTTGGCTTACTGGTATCCCTCCCGTCATACCTTCTCTCCGCCTGGTCTGCTTAGTACACTCCTGGAACAGCATGGCTTGGTATTTATGGCTGGTGTTACTGAAACTCCTCCCCTGGTTCCGACTTTGACACTGACTACGACCTCTGGCGCAACTTCTGACATTTCCCTGGATCCTTCCCACCCTGTCGAGGGGCTTTCGGTAGCCTCCTCGGCTGCAATAGTAGGAGAGACTCATCCCTCTCCCAAGCCACACTTGCCTCCTTCATCTAGTTCTAATGGCCCTGTTAAATTGGAGCCATATGTTCCTCCCAAATCCAAACCTCGTCCACATCGTCCTACCCCGCCAACTTCTGTCCAGCTATTTTAGACTATTTTTGGCTCCAGTAAGTGGCCTAAATTTTTTAATATTAATTATGACATAGGTGATGATCTTGAGCTTGATTCCATACTACGCCATGACATCGGTGATGTTGAAATCCGTACGGGTACGGATGGCTGTAGCCTCCTTGAAGCTCGGACTGAGGCTCAGTCTCGTTCTCTTCAGGAGTGGATGGTCGATCCACCGTCCCAAGTTTCCATCACGAGGCACAAGACTCTTAATAACTATGTTGGGACAGTTGTTATCCCTCATGAGATCCGTATTGATACACCATTTGAGGACTCTGCATCTCGCATCCTGGAGAACATGGGCCCATCTGATACTCCAGCACTGAAGGTTGAGACATACCTGTCTCGGCGCAGTTCCCAGCGTGATGGCCCCCTCCGTATCGCTAAACTGACTTTCGAGGGACGTGACTTGCCCCCTTCTGTTCGGATAGCGGGCCGGCGGCTTGCTGTACGAAAACATGTCCCCCGCCCTAGACAATGCCAGAGTTGCTGGAAGTTTGGTCACCCGGCCAAGTATTGCCAAGAGAACCCGAAATTATGCCCCCTGTGTGGAGGTTCAGCTCATCTTCGGGAGGCTTGCAATGCAACCTCCCGTATCTGTCTCAACTGCGGTGATCCCCATGCTGTCTTTTCCGACACTTGCCCACATTTTCATTATCATAGTGCTATCCTTGATTTGAAACTGAGTCGGGGCTTCTCTCACAGAGCGGCTATCTCTCATTTGAAGGAACATGGTCTGTTACCTTCCTTGACGTATGCTAGGGTGGCTAGGTCTGGTTTACAACCTACTCTCACGCATCCTCCACTTTCAGTGACTCGCCCTCTTCCAACCAATCGCTTTTCGCCACTCCGGGACCTACTGCCAGAGCCGAATCCCCCTCCTGAGGTAGCAGGGGACCCTGTTCAGTGTCCTCCCTCCATCTCTCCTCCTGCTTTGACTTCCTCATCTAAGGTGACTACTAGGAGTAATTCCAGTGTTATTCTGGCCCGAACTGATGTTTCTTCCGTGCGCAGTAAGGACTTCTCTCCTCCCTTTGATCCTGCAACTAAGAAGAGGAAAGGTTATGACTCTCCTCCTACGTATAGATCTGCCTTGTCTCCCAAGCATGTGCGGAGTCAGGATAGGAGGAGACCTCGCCTTCTGACATCTCCGCAGGTCTCATCAGCTCCTCTGACTCCTTCCCATGATGATATAGAAGCCCAACTTGCAGACATCGATGGTCCACTTATGGAAATAGATACCTCCCCGCCTCCTGCTAAACATGTTTCCCAGTGTGGCTGTGATAAATGCTTTATAGACTATATTGGCCCCGCTATTAATGATAATGTGCATGACTTACGTGTAAAGGTTGATCACTTTATTGCCTCCTGCCACCTTCCTTCTGACTTTGCAGGGTCTCATGATGCCCATTGTATATGTGTTAATTGTATTGGTCACCTGGCTGTTCAACCAACAGCATTAGTGGAAAGGATTCAACGCGAGGTTTCTTCTCCCCCCGAATAATTGCCTGTGCTCCAGGTCCTGCCTTCCCAGTGTGTGTTACACGACGCTACTGGGGACGTGCCTGGTCATCCTCCCCCTCACCCTCTGCCTGTACCCCTCCCCAATGTTGCCCGTATTCAGCGGGCTCAAAATCACAGTAATTTAAAATCAGTGATTACTCATGAACCATCATAGTATACTTCAGTGGAACATGAACGGTTTCGCCACTAGGCGTCGCCTTGGCGAAACTCAACGTTTACTTCGCTTGCATACTCCTCTGTGTGTCTGCCTCCAGCATGTAGGCCCTGTCCTTGACTCGATAGGTGCTTATTATGTTGCAGCAGAGTCACCTGTGCGTGATGGTCATCTTCGGACGGCCATCCTTTTACATCGCTCTTGTGCTTTTCAACCTGTTCCATTGTTAGATCCCCCATTCCAAGCTGTTGCTGTTAGGGTATCCCTTCCTAATGGTACAGCCCTTACCATCTGTAGTGTATATAATCAACCTAGTTGTAATTATAACATGTCTAGGTTGCCACATCTTTTATGGTGTCTTCCTCCTCCATTTTTAATTTTAGGTGATTTTAACTCCCACTCTCCGGTATGGGGTTGTTCTTCTGCTGATGCACCAGGACGTCTCATTGAGGATCTGCTTTTAAACTCTCCCCTATGCTGTCTTAATGAAGGTCCCCACACTTTTTATTCTTTAGCTCACTCTACTTCCTCTGCAGTTGATCTTACTTTGGCATCGGCTGAGGCGGCATCCCTTTTTACTTGGTCTGTTGTTGCTGACCGTTTTACTAGTGACCATCACCCTATACTATTGACTCCCACATCCCCTAATGCGTCAAGTCAGTTAGCCAGGTATAACCTTGCTAAAGCTGATTGGGACTCTTTTAGTTCTCTTTCAGCTGACATTGGGATTTTTCGTGATGATGATTCTCCACATCATAATTATATGTTTTTCAAAGATTTTATTTGTTCCGTTGCTGATAGCACAATCCCTCGGTCATCCAGTACCCCTCACCCTCGACGGGTCCCATGGTGGTCCCCTGAACTGTCCAAGCTGGTTCGATTAAAACATTATTTGGAGCGTCGCCTTGCTCAATCCACCCGTCACCTACGGGATGCTCGAGCATCGCTGGCAACTGATGCGACATTACATGTTTGGGTGAAGTTTGTTACTGCTATGTATTTTATCAGCGAGGTGAAACCCTACTATAATAAACTGTGTGCACTTTTCAAACGTACTGTTATCTTACAGAAGAAACAGTCGTGGCAGTCATATGTCTCCGGATTGGCCTCCCGTACGTCTCTGTCTTTAGTTTGGAAGAAATTTCACAAGATTACTGGTAAAAACAACCGATCTCCTGTTCATTCGGTTTTTTATCATGCTTCCGCCTCTCTGTTGTTTGACGATTATTCCATCTCGATGGCTCATGCTAGTCATCTGGCGGATGTAGGTAGTGACGCTAATTTACCCCGAGCGTTTGTTTCTCAGAAACGTCGTTCTGAGGCACGTTCCGTGGACTTTTGTGGGGGTGCGTCCTCCCCTTACAACAGTGCTTTTACCATCGATGTCCTCAAGGTTGCCTTGCGGGATTGCAAGGATGCTACCCCTGGCCCAGATGGAATTTCCTATAGTATGCTTCAACACCTGGACGGTGAGGCTCTTACTTTTTTATCTGGTGTTTTTAACCAAATATGGCGGCATGGGTACTTCCCTCCTGATTGGAAACATGCATGCTTATACAGTCCCCATTCCGAAGCCAGGCAAGGACCCTAGTTTACCCACCAACTCCCGCCCGATTTCATTGACATCCTGCATAAGCAAATTATTTGAGAAGATGGTGCACCCTCGGCTCTTATACTTTGCTTTGAACCATAACCTCATCTCTCAATCACAGTCTGGGTCCCGCCCTCAACGCTCCACGCTTCATTCTTTGGCCTGTTTGGAGGATCAATTCCGGCGTGGGTTCGTGTTGGGTCACCCCACCGTGGCTATTTTATTTGACATCACTAAGGCCTATGACACGACTTGGCGCTATCGAATTCTACGAATCTTATATGAGTCTGGCATGCATGGCTCACTTCTCCAATTTTTGAAGGGTTTCCTCTCTGATAGGACTTTCCAAGTGATTGTCAATGGAACCCTGTCTCGCCTACACTCTCTTCAGATTGGCATCCCTCAGGGGAGCATTCTTAGTAGCACGCTGTTTGCAATCGCCATCAACGGGGTGGTGTCTTGCCTCCCTCCTCAAGTCTCCCACAGCCTTTATGTGGACGATTTCGCAGTTTACTATACCTCACCCAGTTTATCTCATATACAGCGATGCCTTAATACTGTCATGAGGGACGTTACCCGTTGGGCTTCTTCTACGGGGTTTACATTTTCCAGCGAGAAAACCAAGGCGATTCTCTTTTATCGTGACAAACGTCACCTACATGGTCAGACTATCTCCCTCTCAATGTCTGGACATCGGCTACTATTTTCTGATCAGGTTAAGTTCTTGGGACTCATCCTTGACACACATCTTAACTAGTCTGCCCATGTAAAAGACCTTAAGGCGCGGTGCCTAAGACGTCTTAACGTCTTGAAGAAATGTCACCATGTTGTTGTTGTTGTTGTTGTTCCCTAAGCTGCCTGGCCGAACAGCCTCGAGTCCCTGAGAAAGGCCATGGCCACGATCGGGCTTTTCCACAGAGCTCTCATTGAGTGTAGATTGTGTTGTTGGCGTAAGTGGTTGTGTGAAATGCAGTCTTCTATGATGTGTTTAATGGTATGGGGTGCTGTGTTACATCCCGGGCAGGCGTCGACAACGGAGTCATCCAGTCTCTTCTGATAGCTCAGGAGAGCTGGATGGTGTCCGCATCTCAGCCTGGCCAGGTGGACTCTGTCCTCGCGAGGAAGGGAGGATTCGGAAGGATGGATTTCGGGAGGTCGTGCATGCAGCTGCGTGTTGTCTGTGAGTGAGTGGATGGATCGGTGAGAGTATAGGTTTGACTCCTGTAAGGAGATAAAGAAAACCTAATATTTAGTAGTGGCCCCGTAATCATTGACGAACATGCCTATTACATAAGGCATCCTCTTCAAACACTAATCCGCCGTAGTTTGAATCTACCGCGCAGAGCATTTAAAAACTGAGGAGCCTTCATCATGAGCGCACGCGACCTCACTCATGGCTTCAGTCATTATGAATTGGGTTCTCACTACGAAAAAACTTCGTAAAAAATAAAAACAAAAAGAAAATAAGAATAACTAACCAATAAGCTTTCCATCATATCGTGGATGTACTTGTGTGGATTTCTGACCAGACGCTGATTCAGGCGTCATTCCTCCTTCACTGACATATCAAGTAAACCAAAATCCTTAATACATCAACGAATGGGAAGGGGACGGTCGGGAGGGCCCCAGTCGTCAATGATTACGGGGCCACTACTAAATATTAGGTTTTCTTTATCTCCTTACAGGAGTCAAACCTATAATTTATTAGTGGCCCCTCCATCATTGACGAACATGCCTGATATCTAAGACTGGAGGGGGACATTCGTAATCATATCATAACTCTAGAAAAGCAGATAATAAAAACAACCACATAGTATTCTTACTTTTGAAAAATGTATTTAATACGGCGTAGGCCGGAAATATACAAGAAAAAGGGGTTCAGGCAGGTTCGTGCTTCAAAGAAGCCTGCCCGACAAAAATGGGTAACCCTGAAGATTCTGAACACAGATCTGTAGTTACAAAAGGCACCCCACTCAACGAGTGGTGACAAAAATAATAAGTTATAAGTTTATATGTGCACATCATAAACCCCAAAATACATGTGGAGATCAATTGCCATGAACTCCATTGAACTAATATTACATTGCTTTCGCAGCTAAAACTACTATAACAACACCGTTGTTTTGTACTAAACCTTGTACTAGCACAAATTCTCGCAGAGAAATTTTCATATCACATTTTAACCTTAAATTATATCACAGCTCTCATACTCCGGCGGGGTCTAGGGTGTCCTATGTCAACTGACTGCACCCCCCCCCCCCCCTTCCGTGAAAGTAAACATAAGTGACTGCAGGGCCACCTAGACCCTCTGCCTTAAAGCTATACATGGTAAGGAAGGTTTGTCTAGAGCAACTGACAAGTATCTAGAGAGAAACGTATGATTAGACGCCCACAACTGTGTGGACGCAATATCTTCAACTGAAAAGTTTTTCAGGAAACGTAAAGAGGCCGCCCACTTGCGTAAATCGTGGGCCCTACCCACAACGCCGGGATTACTCTCTTTAATGACTTCTACCAGAAGAGAGGCTAATCGCCGTTTAAGTAAGCGTTTACCCGTACTCGCTACCCATAAAGCACCTTGGGGGTTTTGAGGAGCTATTCTCAAATATTTGGTTAGAGCTTGCACTGGACATAAATTATGATGCACCTTTCCCCTTTTTAACGCCGGCACCGTGAACTCAGAAAACACGTGTGCACTATGCTCATTCTTGGCTACAAACGCCGGGGAGGGTGCAATGGAAATTGAATCATTAAGTCTACCAAACCTAAGACAATTAGGTGTGTTGCTCATCGCCGCCAGCTCAGACACTCTGTTTCCGGTGGCCAAAGCCAAAAGGAAAACTGCCTTCTTTAAGATTAAAGCAAAGTCTGCAGTATTTTGATACAGACGAGAATGAAGTAAAGACAAAGCTTTGTCCAGAGACCAAGTAGGCATGAGCTGACGGGGAGGTGGGCGGAGTTTAAAACACGCTCTCATAAATCCTGTTTCCTCCGCCACCGGTATGGATAGACCTGTAAGGTCGAAAAAGGGCACTCTAATCGCAGTTAAGTGATTCTTCAAAGTTACCACAGATAAACGTTTCTGCTCAAACAGATAGTTCAAGTAATTAAAAACCAATGCCACTGAGGGTACAGTTTGTTCCGTTCTAACAATCCAAGAAGTAAAAGCTTTCCAATGAGATTGATATTGTCGCTTAGTAGACTGAGTATATTGATTGAGCAATTTATTGGTCACATCCCTACCGTATGGTGCTAGCCACTTGGCCTCCTGAATGTCCATAATGCAAAAGTCAGCGAGGTCGCTAGGTTGCCAATCGTGTCTAAGTGGAAGTACCCGACCGGGAGCGATACCGGGTCCGGGCACCACATTATTAATTGCTGGTACCACACCTGCGCCGGCCACAGGGGCGCGATTAGCGAGACTAAGCCTCGATAAACTCGTAGTTTGTTCACTACGTGGCACATTAGTGACGCATCTGGCGGCGGAAACAGATAGATGGAGCTCCATCTGTTCCAGTCTGTCACTAGGGCGTCTGGCCCCCCTGCCGGCGTTATCGCCCGGCGGGTGAGGTATAGAGGGAGCTTGTGAGTCTCCTCGGACGCAATAAGATCCACTTGTGGATGGGAGAGCTCCGCAATCATTAGGTCGAAAAGGGGTTGCTTGAGCTCCCATTCTACTGTCGTGCTCTGTCTCCGGGACAGAGCGTCTGCCCAGACGTTCGCTACGCCTGGGAGATAAGATGCGTGAAGATAAATATCTAGACTGCTGGCTAGAACAAAAATCTCTTCCGACACGAGTAGCAACTTCCTTGACCTCGTTGACCCTTGTTTCTGAATACAGTGAACTGCATTCAGATTGTCCATTCTGAAGGCCACCGACTTGCCCCGTAACGCCGGGCCGTGAGCCTGAAGGAAATACAAGGGGACTAGTAACTCTTTGACATTTATGTGAGAGATTTCTAAGTGGGACCAAAGTCCCTGACCCTGGTGCCCCTGATTTGACTGAAATCCCCACCCTATGGTGCCTGACGCATCCGTGTCTACCCATACCGTTGGAGGAGGAGAGGTCCATGACATGATTGAGTGCAATGTTTCCCTCTTCGCCCAGACCGCTAGTAAGGTGTGGATTAATTTTGGTATGGGCCATAATTTTCCCGCCGGTAAGAGTGGGAAATATTTGTTGCCTTCCAATATTAATCGTTTTACTTTCAACCGGCCCAACTTGACAGTTAGCTGAATCCAGTTGAGAGAGCCGACCAGAGACTCCCAGACTCTTCGTGTCGTAGTCAGACTGTGAAGAAACCTGAACAGTTTCCTGCGAAACCTGTTGCGATTGTCCACACTCTGACTCAGAGTGAGAGCGGCGGTGTCCCAGACCAGCCCTATCCACTGAATTACTCTTGAGGGAACAAGGTTTGACTTTACCAGATTTACCTTGAAGCCTAGAGTTTTGACATGATTTAAAATGATATTGACATGTTTTATGCATAATTGTTGTGTCTCTGCCACCACCAGCCAGTCGTCTAGATACCACAACACTCTGATTCCCTGTTTTAACAACGGCATCAGGGCTTGCCGGACTAGTTTCGTGAATAGTCGAGGTGCTAGGCTCAAACCGAACGGCATCCTCTGAAAAACAAAATTTTGGTGCCTGATCCTCAAGGCCAGAAACCTTTGAAATCTTTTGTTGACCGACACGTGCCAATAGGCGTCTGTCAGGTCTAGGGAACACATCCAGCCTCCCGGCGGAAGTGTTAGCCTGATTTGATGAACTGTTAACATTCTGAAAGACTCGTTGTAAATGTGAAGATTCAGATAAGACAGGTCTACGACCGGCCTCATCTGAACACTGTCCCGTTTGGGAACCAAAAACAGTTTTGACGTGAATACAGGGTAATCTGGAGGGACCGGGATGATGACATTCTTGGCAATCATCTCCTGGACCAGCGACTCCACCTCTAATGAAACACAATTTGCCGTTGTCGGCTGACGTAAGCGAGGTCGCCGGAGCCACTGCCAAGTGATGCCTTTGCGTGCCACCATCCGTGCCCAGGTTTTTAACGGCCATGCTTGGTGACACGTTCGGAACGACCCAGTTAGCAGACAAGGGTTCGCCGGCTGTACTTCCCTCGGTTCCTCCGGCTTTAAGATAGGCACTGGGAGTGAGAGAGACTTTAGTTTTTTGATGGTGGGTTTGGTGGTGTTGGACGCTTCGCCGGCTGGCTGGTGTGGGCCGAAGACTGGCCCTGCCCCGGCTTATACTGGCCGCGTCCTCTCTGTCCTGAAAACCCTCTCTGTCTATGCCTGTACTGACCCAGGGGGGATTGGGAGGACTTAGGCGGAAGAAACGGCTTAGAACCCCCTGGCTGAGCTTTAGTAGGAGGCTTAGGTTTGGGGAAGTTAAAAGCAGGTTTCTTAGCCTGTGCGGGACTGTGCTTCACGGCCTGTGCCATGTTAAACACTGTTCGCCATACATCAGGGGACATTAAAGAAGGAGTAAGTACTGGGGACATTACCACCTGGTTAGCAATGCGATCAGGCAGCTTGCGAACTAATGACATCCTAAGATCCTGTCGTGCTCGCACCGCCTCAAGTAAGGCTGTGCGTATGTCACCTAAGGATTGAATCGACGACTGAAGAATCAGACGCCGGGATAACTCAACTGATCTTCGAGCATCCGCGTCTGCGATTGCCTGAGTAGACCTGAGTAAAGACTTAGCCACCTGCTGAGAAACTATGTACTGTGAAAACAGGCGGAAAGCTTTTCCCCTTAGCCTAAATTCTCTGTCTAGGTGAGAAGGGGTAGGGGTAGTGAATGGGTCCTTTAGTTCACAAAGATTAATCTTAGGGGCAGCTAGAAAAGAAAATAAAGCTGACGGAACTCCGCCGGCAGAACCTACCGGCATGGAGAACCATGAATGTGTATCCTGAGGGATCTGGTGGGAAGATTTAGAAGTGAAAGTGGTTGCAAAGTTTTGAGCCTCTACCTCCCAATCCACCCAAGGTCCTGGTCCCAACTGTCCCACCTTCAACACTGGATTAGCTGTCTCGTCTGTGACGGTCTGTAAATCTAGTTCAGGAGTAAGAGCCGACAGAGCCTTAATATCATTAAACCCATCCAGCTTAGACCAGTCTGAAAAAAGTTTTGAAGCTGAGGCAGGGGGTAAAGCAGGCTTAGATACATAAACAAAATAATCCTGATGATAATAACTAGGTATAGCCTTGATATTTACGTCCAAAACATTACCCAAGGCATCCAATGCCCTTAATTTCTTTGATTTATTTCCCTGGATAAACCACTCACGTGGTACCGGGAGTTCCCCTGACAAGGTAGGCTGGGCAAGCTCTGGCTTAGAGGGGTTCAAAAGAACCCATGACTCGTCTGGCCCATAAAGCAGGGGCATAGCTACCTTTCTAAGAGGCGCTTTGTCTAGAGGGGGTGGATTAACATCCGTGATGACCCTGACATTTGACGTAGTGAATGCCGCCGTAGCTGGCTTAGAGCTCCCTGCCGGTGACAGAGTAGGAGGGTTAGGAATCTTAGATAAATCGATTGACGTTATCAGAGGCCGTACCGCAGAACTTGTCAAGGGAGCCCCCAAGTCCATTGTGGGGTTTTCTCGTTGTTGACTAAAGAATTTAGATAGAGCATGAGTAAGTAACCCATCAATTTCTTGTGCTGTAACAAACTGGTTAGATGCAGAACTGTCAGGTGAATCAGTATTATCATGGGCGGCGTCCAGGCCTGAGCCTGACCCTTGTCCATCCCTATCTGAAATTATTGACACTTCATCTTGTTCCTCCCGATCCTCCTGAGAAGACCCCGCCGAGGCAGGGGCACCTTGTTTCCAAGATAAGTCAGGGATAGAGGATTGGGTCGCCGCGTCCCTGTGGACATCGGCTACTGTGTGACTCGTATGAGTCGGACGTGGATGGTCAGACCCTGGTTGAGCAAACCGCCAAACACCGAGGCTCTGGCCTACGCTCTCTTGAGAGTCTGAAACATTCTCAATTATTGAATTTCCTGAACTTTCCGTTTCTAGGGTTAAAATATCAATAGGTAAATCTTGTTTAGGGACAGGCGCTTCACTATACTCTGAGGCTGTAACAGAAACATTTTCAGGTGTAGAGGTACGACGAGATGCACTAGACTTAGGAGAATGTCGAGAGGACTTCCTATGGGAATCCTTTTTGGAGGATTTGTGGCTACGGTGTGACCGCGAACTAGACCTAGATTTGGAAGAATCACCACCATGACCACTGGTGGAAGCTTCAGTCTTACTCTTCTTACTAGCCGGGGAAGAGGCACGACTTGAAGACTGCTGTCTGAGAGGTGACCTTGACCTCGATCTCGCCTGCGACGAGGAGGTGGCTGCCGGGGGAGTAGGCTCTCTCGGGCGTTTAGACGTATCCACAGACGATACAGAACCCTGGCTAGTCTCTGTCGGCTTAAAACCCGTTACTCTAGAGGTACGTTTAGGGGGAGGGTGCTCTGACAGCAACTTATCCCAAAGTGGGACGTTGTCACATTGAAGTGACTTATGTGGGACAATGGTAGTGTAGGCCGACATTTGTTGTCTGACCTCTCTCAACGCTACCGCCGCGGTCTTGTCATTGTCACACAGGACTTTATTGGCTAATTGGGAGCAAAAGGAACAATTAAGTGTAACCCAGAGACCCCTTGAACGGTCTAGACATTTAACACACCTTATGCAAAGGGTATGCGCAAAAATCGGGATACCCGCGTAAGTAGGGGTAATGCACAGGGCAAAAACTGGGGCCACAGTAGCCATGACAGAGACTGGTGTGAGGAAACTACCGCCGGGTCTGTATTGGTCCGCCGGAGCTCAGCTCTGGAAAAATAAAGAAAAATTTCCAGGAATTAATGCTCATAAGGTTAACCCAAGTGTTCGCATACAAGTGTTAATAACCCGCCGGGTAACGGGATCCAAAGACACAGCTAACACATCTCGCTACGCGGCGGGGTGTAAAGAGGCTAAACAAATCTTTTTAGCTAAAGAACATGAAGAATACCCTCTGATATAATGGTCCAGTATGGCACTTATAGTCTGTAGGAGGTGGTGACTGTCTCAAGATTCAATTTTGTAACAAAGCCCCCCTCATAAAGACGCCGGCCCTTGAAATATTTTAGTAGAATAGCCCAGGGCAGGAATATACGAGATCTGATTTTTTAACGAATTGTCCCAAAAGATCGTCGTAAAAATAGAAGGCGGCGATACTGAATGTATCACCAAATTAAGGTTAATCGAAATTGAATTTGTTATAAATTCCTTAGTTCCTCCACTTAGGAGCACCCGCCGGGTGTGGGAATCGATTTGGTTAAACCTCACTGAACCTTCAATTGCCGTAAGAGTAAAGGCAGCGATACACAGAGTATCACTAAAATGGATTGGTTAACTATATGAGACCTAAGTCGTTTATCCCACCCTGCTCAGGTGCACCCGCCGGGTGAGAAGTCTAAAAGTTAACCCCACAAGTTCCTGACCCCACTTCTTTGTAAAAGATCGCCGGGGAGGAACGCCTAAACAACAGCTAGGTTTTCCATGTGGTTGTCGTAAACCAGGTAGAAAAAACCTATAAAAACGAATGTTCGCAAGAACGTCGTTTTTTATATATATATCTCTATATATATATAAGGATGGGTACAGCCATCCCGCCGGGAATTAAAGGAGGCCTGAAACCAGGCACCCACAGAGACGCAGTCCTGGAGAGCCACAGACACCTCCCCACGCCGGGGAACCAGCCAGAGTTAAAAACCACGTGTGGCCCAACACTGCTCATCGGTCAGGATCTTTCATGGTGAAACCGAGAAAAAACCCGCCGGAAGGCAAGCCCCACCCTGAACAGACACCATCTGAACAATACGACACGAGGAGAGTCACGCACGACTAACCAAGGTCACAACATAATCCGTGGAATTAGCCAATACACAACTAAACCAGGAAACAATTATAGTCCGAGGAATTAGCCAATACACAACTAAAACCCGGATACACATGACACAGTAGGGCATATTTATAAAATAAATAATAACACTAGACATGTGGCAAAGCTACGAGCGGCTGGCTAGGCCTAGGTAGACGGCATGAAAATAGTTGAAATATAAACACACATTGGAATATCACAACAGGAACCACCGCCAACACACCACCGTAGCGATAACTTCCCACCCCGGGAAGCCTGACACGGACCCAGAAAAAACTTCACTAAGTGAAGAAAAATACGCTGGGAACATCAGAAAACACACAGCTTACCTCATCAGAAGGATAAAAGGCAGCAATAATTAACGCGTAATGAAAGCCGCCTGCATCACAAACTAACACAACTGTGAAAAGTTCACGTGTCCACAACAGGACCACGAGGGTACATCCGAAATAGATGCCCCATACACACGACCCAAAATACACTGCACTGCGGGCAACCAGCCCAGGACACTCCTGCTACGCCTATCCTAACCTTACTCGATACATCCTAGAGTAAACAAATGAGAAAAAACTCACTAGGGACGCAACGAATGCGGAACCAGCGGAGCCTGGAAGGTACGTCCGGGCAGGCTGAGCGCAGAGCAAAGAAGGAGGAATGACGCCTGAATCAGCGTCTGGTCAGAAATCCACACAAGTACATCCACGATATGATGGAAAGCTTATTGGATAGTTATTCTTATTTTCTTTTTGTTTTTATTTTTTACGAAGTTTTTTCGTAGTGAGAACCCAATTCATAATGACTGAAGCCATGAGTGAGGTCGCGTGCGCTCATGATGAAGGCTCCTCAGTTTTTAAATGCTCTGCGCGGTAGATTCAAACTACGGCGGATTAGTGTTTGAAGAGGATGCCTTATGTAATAGGCATGTTCGTCAATGATGGAGGGGCCACTAATAAATATATGAGTATGGATGTGCTTTTGGAAGTTGGTTCGGGGTGGGCAGGGAGGGAGAGAGGACAATAATTGTGTGTGATACCGTGTGCTGGGTGTTGTTTTGATATTTCTTGGTGTCTGTGGGTGTGTTGCCATGTAATTTAGTGGGTGGTCTTGGTTCGTGGAGGCTGCTGCCAGGAATTGAGTGCCTCTCATGTCCAGATGGTCTTTGACTTTGAGGATTTTGGTTTCTTGATGTAGGTGATCTGTGGGTGCAGTAGCTGTGCAGCCTGTAATGATCTTCAGGGCTTTGTTTTGAATAGTCTGTAAGGTCTTATGATGTGTTTCAGCTAGGTTAGAAGCCCAGGCTGGGCTTGCGTATTCCATCACTGATCTTATGTATTGTTTATATACTGTGGTGGTAGTTTCTTTGTTGTGTCCAAATTTTGTGTGTGCAAGTGACCTGAGGGCGTTAAGTCTGGGTGTCAGTTTCTTTTTAATGTTTATGGTGTGCTGTTTGAATGTCATATGAGTATCATATGTTACTCCTAGGATTTTGGGTGTGTGTGTATGTGTTAGGGGTGTGTTGTTTATGGTGAGTTGAGGGATGTATTCGTGTTCTCCTGTCCAACTTGTGAGCAGGGTTGCGGTGGATTTGGCTGGGACTAGATTAAGTCTGTTTGTAGTGCACCAGCCATGTAGTGTGTTGAGATAGGGTTGAAGGAGATCTGTTGCTCTTTTTGGGTCATGGTGTGTGCATGTGAGTGTTATGTCATCTGCATAGGAGGCTAAGTTTATTTGGGGCGTATTGGGTGTAGTTATATCGTGCATGTACAGATTGAAGAGTGCGGGCGATAGGACGGATCCTTGTGGGACTCCGTTTGGAAAGTTTCTGATTTTAGATGACTGACCGGCAAAAGATACGTGTGCACATCTGCCTGCTAGGAAGTTGGCCAGCCACCTTTTTGTGTTGTTGTGCATGTTTGTGTTGTAGATTTTGTTTGTTAGGTTGTGGCGGGGGATGGCATCGAAGGCTTTACTAATGTCGAGTGTGGCTAATAGTGATCTGTGTGGTGGTCTAGCTGAGTTGATGCCGTCGAAAGCTCTTTGTGTAAGGTCTGTGAGAAGAGTGTTTGTGGGAGTGCAGTGGCCTAAAGCCATGTTGTGTTGGAGCTAGGGGTAGGTCAGGTGTAATTAGTTGTAATACTAGGCGTTCCATGACTTTGGAGGGGGAGCAAAGGAGTGTGATTGGGCGGTGCGAGGAGGGTAGCGTGGGGTCTTTGTTGGGTTTGGGGAATGTGATGATGATACCATGCTTCCAAATGTCTGGTATTGTGTTGTGTGAATAGCTGTAGTTTGATATGTTAGTGAGTGCTTGTATGCCTTGTGGTCCCAGGTGTCTGAGGTGTATGTTGCTTATGTTGTCTAGGCCACAGGCGGGTGAGTGCTTGAGATTGTTGATGATATGCTTTGTCTGGTGATTGGTGAAGGGTGTATAGTCAGGGTCTGTGGGGAATTGTATCTTACGTCGGATGACACGTCGGTCGTCTTTGTGAGGTTTTAGGTGGCTGACATGTGAAAAGTGATTGATGAGAGTGTTTGCTTGTTGTTTACATGAAGGAGTAGAGTCTGTTGTTGTGATTGCAGCATGTGATTGTGTTGTGTTGCTGTTGGAAAGTGTGATGCTGTTTAGTGTTTTGTAGAGTTTTTTGGGGTTTGTTTTGTGATCAAGTGTTTGTAGGAAGTTATTCCAATTTAGTTTTTGTTGTTCTTGTATTTTGTTGTTAGTTTGGGTGTTGAGTGCTTGAATTTGTTGTGTGATGTCTTGTGTGTGGGGTGCTGGGGAGTGTTTCAGTATGTCGCGTTGTCTGATGAGGTTTTGAATTTCTGGTGTGAAGTTGGGGTTGTGTCTTTTTCTGTTACCTCTTGGAATGTGTTTCTTGTCAGCGTTTTGGATAGTTTTATTGAGTATGTGTACAGCATTGTTGATGTTAGTGATGGGTGTACTGTTTAGAGTTGTGAAGTGTTGTTCTGTCTCATTTGTGAATGCTTCCCAGTTAGCTCTTTTATAATTGGTGTATGTGTGTTTGTGGCTAGCTGGGGTGAGTCTGGTTTTGGTGGTGATAATGATCGGGAGGTGGTCAGAGCCTAAGGTTCTGACCACCCTCCAGGATGTTGTGGGGGCGAGTTCTGGGGAGCAAAAGGTGATGTCTGGAGATGATGGGTTATAGAGGGCTTGGTGAGGAATATGGGTATGTTAGGGAAAGGAAGGAAATCAAGCAACAACAGATCCAGTGACCCTTCTAGGTTGCTTGTCCTCCAAAACACTGAGGATCAAGTGTCCAAACAGTGGTTTAGTGGGTAAGGGAACATTGGAAAGGGAATTACTGCCCTGGAACTAATGTCCGTGGCAGGATTAGGAAGTTAGTAGGGGACAGATGGGTTAGTAACTGAGGGGGGGATAAAATAAAGTTATTCATTTACAAACGCAGTCAGCGGGTTTGATGCGAGATATTTGTCTAGGCGGAGTTTAAATGAATCAACGGTGATGCAGTCTATAACGTTTCGGGGAGCCCATTCCACAAGTTGACAACTCGATTGAAGAAGAAATCTTAGATTCGTGCGAGTTAAAAGATTTGCCAATAATTTGCAACCGTTTCCCCGCGTGTAATTAGATTGGTCGATAGTGAAGTACTTACTACAGTTCATATTGTCGATGCCTTTGATGATTTTGAACACTTGAATTAAGTCACCTCTTAATCTGCGCTGGGTTAAAGGAAATAGATTTAATTCTCTAAGACGCTCTTCGTATGGTTTGTTCTTTAGGCTAGGTATCATTTTGGTAACTCTACGTTGAACTCGTTCTAGCTTGTTTATATCTTTTTGGTATAAGGCACCAGGATTGACGCAGTATTCCAGAAGAGGGCGGACTAAGGAATTGTAAAGGGTTAGGATAACTTCTTTGGATTTATGCTCAAATGACCTGCCTAAAGCCAATTATTTTGTTTGCCTTCTTAACAACTTCTGAACATTGTTGACTCGGTTTTAGGTTACTCGATATTGTTACTCCCAGATCGGTTTTCTCTGTTTACATTCTTAAGCTGAGTGCCATTCATCGAATAGTTTGCTTTCTCATTTAGGTATCCGATATGTAGTACTTTACATTTATCCGCATTGAAACTCATTTGCCAAATTTGGGCCCAACATGACAATTTACCTAGATTGTGTTGCATATCGTCAACTTGTTCTTTTGAGAGTACGCTATTTGCAATTTTTGTATCGTCAGCAAATTTTGAGATTGTACAGGTGAGACCCTCATCTATGTCCGTTGATGTAAATTAGAAAGAGAATTGGTCCTAGTACCGATCCCTGGGGTACCCCGCTACTTACATTGGTCCATTTTGATGCTTACCGTTTATGACTACTCTTTCTGCTTTCTGTCGCTGAGCCAATTTTCTATCCATTTCAACACACCGTCTTGTATTCCATGCGCTTTTAGTTTTAGCAGTAAACGTTTGTGGGGAACTTTGTCAAAGGCCTTTTGAAATCAAGGTATATAATATCTACAGCTTTACTCTCATCGTAGAGGTTGAGGATATCGTGGAAGAAGTCTAAGAGGTTTGTTAAACAGGAACGTTTTTTACGAAAGCCGTGTTGAGTATCTTTAAGTATGTTATTTTCCTCTAAGTGATTTACGAGTCTGTCTCGTATGACCGTTTCTAGCATTTTACATACATACTGAGGTTAAGCTAATTGGACGATAGTTACTGGATAGGGATTTGCTGCCTTTTTTGAATATCGGTGTTATGTTGGCTAGCTTCCACTGATCGGGCATAGTTCCAGACTGCAAGGATTTATTGAATAGTAATGTCAGTGGTTTAGAGAGCTCATCCTTAGCTTCCTTTAGAACTCTAGGCGAGATTGTATCAGGTCCAGGCGTTTTATTTACCTTGAGTTTATCTAAACAATTCAATACTTCTCTCTCTGTAACGGTGATATTGCTTAAAACATCTGAATTATCAATCTGAATCGGCGATGGTGTAGGGATATCACTGAGGTCTTCTGTTGTAAAACTGATGCAAAGAAGGTATTGAGGGCATTACTCATTTGTTCTTCGTCTTTGGTGTATTCTCCATTTTCATCGACTAACGGTCCAACAGTTGAAGTAACTACTTTTTTCTTTCTGATATAACTATAGAATTCTTTCGGGTTTGTTTACTTTGATTCGCAATATGTAACTCTAAGGTCTTTTTACTTTGCTTAATTAACTTTTTGGCTTTGCGTCGTAGCTCTACAAATTTCAGCCGTTCTTCGTCATTTTGTGAGGATTTTAAACTATCATTAGCAAATTTTCAGCAAGCAGGCAGTTTGAAATATCTTTATTCACCATTTGGGCTTATATTATGGCCTGGACGCCGAGTTTTCGATGGTATGCAGTCTTGCACTGCTTTTAGGTAAGTGGCTTCGAATAACTTCCAAGATGTATTTATGTCGTTTTGTGAATTAAAAAGCTCCAGTCAGTTTTTAAACATAGCTCTAAGTTTATGGAAGTTTGCTTTCTTGAATTAGGGACTTTTTCGATGCTACTATTTGGTTCGTTACTAGTAAACTTTAAAGTGAAAGTTATCGTATGATGGTCGCTGTTACTGAATCATCTCCAACATTCAAATTCTCTATTAATTCTTCTTTTGTTGCAAGTACAATGTCAAGAACGTTATTACCACGGGTCGGCGTTCCAACAAATTGATAAAGCGAACTCTCTTGCAAGTTCGTATACAAGTCATGTCGGAGTGTGAAGTAAGAGTATCGCCCCACTTGGTCACAGGTAAATTAAAGTCACCAAAAATTACGGTATCTTGCGAGTTACTTATATCTGCAATTTGTTCGTAAATTTCTCGGTCAGTTTGCACTGATTGAGCTGGAGGTAATGCAAGTATTATTTTGGTACCTTTATTATTCTTTATTAGCACAAAAGATGCGTCGACGTTCACAATTTGAGGTTTTGACAAGAGGGTAGGGTTAAGACTTTCTTTGATATAAAGTAAAACGCCACCTCCATTTCGATTTATTCGGCTTTTCTCAAACATTACATAACCGGGAAGTGAATACTCTGCTAAAAAGTCTCTATCTTCTGTATTGAGCCAAGATTCTGTTATGCCAATCACATCATAATTTTCTGTAAACACTAGCTCCTCTAAATCTGAAAATTTATTGCGTATGCTACGAGCGTTTGCATAGAAAACCTTTAAATTTGTTATTTTAGAACTCACGGAACGCGCTTCAATAATATTTTTGGTTCTTGTCGGATCTACATTTATGTTCATGTATGTTGATGGATGTCGTTAAGGATGATGTCACCATGTTACCTGGGGTGCTGATCGTCGGACCCTCTTTATGTTATATACGGCCACGGATTTGTCCGTCTTAGATTATGGGTGTGCTATTTATGGCACAGCTTCCCAGACCACGCTCAAAACCTTGGATCCTGTCCATCATCTTGGTATCAGGCTTTGCACTGGAGCTTTCAAGTCGTCTCGCATTACGAGCCTTCTCGTAGAAAGTGGCCAGCTTCCTCTCCCCCTCCATCGAGAGCGTGTAATTATGAATTCTGCTCTGCAGTTGCTGTCTACTGAGTCACCTGCGAGCAACTTGTTTGACCATGGGGAGGATGACTTCCCTCTAGCATTGTTACCGTCTTTTCCGGTTTTGGCCCACAGACTCTTTACGCACCATGATTTAAGCATGCCCCTTCTGCAGGCGGCTGACCCCTCCATCCCGTATTGACTTTTATCATCACCTATGGTTTGTACGTTCCTTGCTCAAGGTTCTAAGTCCTCGCTCCCTGCTGTTCAGAGGTGTGTCGCCCTTCAGCATATGCTAAGTCATGCCCCTGCCCGTGTCATATATACTGGTGGGTCTAAGAGGGATGGGAAAGTTGGTTGTGCTGCAGTTTCAGAGGCTTCCGTTTTTAGCTTGGGTTTATCCCCATATTCATCTGTTTTTACTGCTGAATTGCGTGCATTGTTGGGGGCGGTTGATATGGTCCCTTCCTTTCCAGTCAACACCCCTCAGGTGGTTATTTATAGTGACTGCCTGAGTGCCCTTTTGGCGTTACAAGATCTTTCTACGAGAGATCCACTTATTTTCACTATTCTCCGCCGAATACATGACCTTTCCTTGGCCAATTGGAAAATCCAGTTTTGCTGGGTTCCTGCACATGTGAGCATTGCGGGTAATGAGAGAGCAGATCGGCTCGCTAAAACAGCCTGTATCGGTCCAGGAGCGGGTCCTCTCTTGCGCCTGTCTGACATGAAAGCCGTAGTTCGAGAAATCATCTATCGTGCATGGCAACATGAATGGTCTTCACAGCCCCTTACCATCCATCTTTGTGCTATCAAGGATGCGGTTTCCGTGTGGCCTTCCTCTTTTCAGGACAGGCGCAGGGACCAAGTCGTACTCACTCGTCTCCGAATTAATCATACCCGCTACACACATGGACACTTATAATAATAATAATAATAATAATAGTTCTTAAAGCTAGCGCATGCTAAACTAGCTAAGGATAGCTCAATAAGGCCGATTAGGCGTATTTCCATTGGGGTCCTGTACTACTACCCCATCCCTTTGCTCATGAGGGATGGTAACGACTCAGTGCTTGTGAAAAATCTTTAATGCGCCGAGCGTGGGCGCAAACCCGGGCCTTCTGGGTGGAAGTCCGAGACGCTAGTCACTACACCAAACGAGCCGCTTAATGGCCACTCCACATGCTCCTCCCCCGTGGTGCGCTACTTGTGACACAAGCATTACTGTGCGGCACTTTCTCGTCGAATGCCCACTATATGAAACACATAAGACTAAAGAAGGATTTGAGTATAGAACAAAGGAAAAAAATTAAGGAATTACAAGAAAAGGCTGATGAAAATAATGGAAAGTTGGATGAGGAGGAAAAGAGAAATTTTTACTGGAGAGTGAGGGACGGAAAAGTGAGGAAGTGGTTTATAAGAGTAGAAAGGAGGGGGAGATCAGGGAGGGGAGAGAATGTGATGAGAGTTGTGACGGAGGAGGAGAACGGGGTGGAGGTGTCACAGAGAGAGACAGGAGACAAAGAGGCAGACCCAGTAGTGCTAACAGGGGAGTAGGGTACGGACTGGAGGAGCGGGATGGTGTAATTGCTGGAGGAATGGTAGATGGATTAAGGATTATGTTTAGTAATGTGGATGTGTTTACTCAGGACAAGAAAAGAGAACTGATATGTAGGTTGCAGGATGAAGAGGAAAAACCTGATATCATAGCCCTACAGGAAGTAAGACCAAAAAATTTTAGAATTGAGAGGGAACTGGTGGAATATAGTTTGGAGGGTTTTGAGTTATATGAGAGAAATGCTATTAGAGCAGAGGTTGGAAGAGGACTGTTTATTTATGTAAGAAAAAGAGCTCAAGGTTAATGAGGTGGATATGAGACAGCAGTATTGTGAGTATTTGTGTATTGAAGTAAAATGTGTAAGAGGATCAATTCTAATTGCCTCTATATATAGAAGTCCAAATAATAGCAGGGGAGAGGATGATAACCTACTGAAAGCAATGGAGGAGATAGATAATAGAGAGAACAAATATAAAATTTTGATTGGAGATTTCAATTTGCCAAGGATCAACTGGGCAAATTGTACTACTCCAGCGGGACAGGGTAGCATGGAAAATAAGTTTATAGAGAAAGTGAGAGATTGTTTTTTAACGCAACATATTGTAGAGATGACAAGATATAGAGATGGGACGCAGGGGAGTGTACTTGATTTGATTTTTAGCAATGAAGAGGATATAGTGGAACATGTTAATGTGGATAGCCCTATAGGTCGTAGTGACCATGCCTGTATAAGCTTTAGTTGTAACATTAAATCGGAGAGGGATAATAAAAGCAATAGAAAAATATACATGTATGATAGAGCAGATTATGAGCTGCTGAGACGGTGTTTGGACATTGACTGGGGGGAATATTTGAACGGTGAAGACGCTGAAGGAATGTGGAGGAAAATTAGAGTCAAACTGGAGAATGCTGTATCCAAAAGTGTACCAGTAAGGGAATATAAGGATAAAACAAAATTGAGGAAAAGAACTAACCCAGAATTGCCAATGAAAAGAAAGCTTTGGATATTGATTAGAAGAAAGAAACGATTGTGGGAAAGATTAAAATTGTTAAAAAAGAACAGGGGGTCTAGTATAGAGGCTAAGGAAGTGGATCTGGAACGTAGACAAATAAACAATAAAATAAGGTGGGAAACAAGGAGGGGGGTGAAGGAGAGGGAGAGAGAGATAGCTAGAAATGTGAAGGATAATCCAAAAATATTCTGGAAGTACATTCAGGAAAAATTAACAAGAAGAGTAGGGATCCCAGAGCTGGTGGGGGGTTGAATGATGGGAGTAGAGCGGAGACTGATAAGGAGAAAGCAGAGGTGCTGGGGAAATACTTTGGGGGGGTACTAACAGTGGAGTCGGAGGATGCAGTGCCTACTATTCCCATCAAACAGGCACCGGCACTAGAACTAGTAGAGTTTTCCCATGCTAGAATAAGAAGGGCTATAGAAAAAATGAACAGAAGTAAGTCACCGGGACCGGATGGGATACACCCCAGAATCATAAAGGAAGGAGGGGAGATGTTAGTAGAGCCATTGAAAATGTTATTTGAGGTATCGTTTAATACAGGACAAATCCCGATGGACTGGAGAGAGGCGAACATAACAGCTATATTTAAGAAGGGAAAGAGAAATGACCCAGGGAATTATAGACCAGTCAGTTTGACAAGTGTTGTGTGTAAACTAATGGAAACGGTAATTAGAGAAGGAATAATGGATCATATGAAGTCAAACCAACTTTTCAGTGGGAGGACAGTTTGGATTCTTGCCGGGGAGGTCGACGGTACTACAGCTAATTAAGGTGGTAGATGATTGGATGCAAATTCTAGAAGATGGTGATGTAATAGACGTGGTATATTGCGATTTTATGAAGGCCTTCGATAAGGTCCCACATAAAAGGTTAATAGAGAAAGTTAGAAGCTATAATATAGGGGAGAAATGTGTGAAATGGATAGAAGCCTTCCTGAAAGATCGGAGACAGAGGGTATTGGTGAATGGAATAGGCTCGGGGTGGAGGGAAATTACAAGTGGGGTACCTCAGGGATCTGTGATGGGACCACTGCTGTTCGTTATATTTATCAACGACTTGCCTGAAGTTTTTACTAATGGAAGTGAGGTATACCTGTATGCGGATGACACTAAACTGTATAGAAGAGTGAGGAGTAAGGAAGATATGGGTTTGCTTCAAGGAGATGTGGAGGGCATGAAGGGATGGTCTGAGCATTGGTTAATGCCTTTTCATCCAAAAAAATGCAAGTACATGCGGATTGGGACCAGCAAGATAGACAAGGTAGGATACAGTATGTATGAAGCGATGGAGGAAGTGAGTGCAGAAAAGGATATAGGAGTGGTGATAGATAATAAGTTAAATTTCTCAGAACATTTAGCGGAAAAGATAAACAAAGCCAATAGAATTGTAGGGCTGATAAGGAGGACATTTGTGTCACTTGACGAAGAAATCTTCAGGAATCTATATACAGCGCTGGTTAGGCCACACCTGGAATATGCAAACCAGGTGTGGGCTCCATATATGGTAAAAGGATATAGAAGCAGTGGAGAAAGTGCAGAGAAGAGCTAGCAAGCTGGTACCAACGTTGAAGAACGCGGGCTATGAGCAGAGGTTGAGGACACTGGGACTTCCGACACTGGCATATAGGAGAAAGAGAGGGGATATGATAGAGACTTTTAAGATAGTGTCAGGAAAGTACGATGAGGATGTGTGTGAAGGTATCTTCTTGATGCGGGAGGGAACAAGAACGAGAGGACACTCTAAGAAAATTTACAAAGAAAGAAATAGGCTTGAGAAGGCGAAGAACTCATTTTGTGATAGAGTGGTAAATGAGTGGAACGCACTGCCCCAGTATGTAGTCGATTCCGAATCAATAAGGGAGTTTGAAAGTAATCTTGATAAAGCATGGGGAAGACAAGATTTGAAGTTTGATTATAAAACAAAAATACATAATAGTAAAAATGTTGCGTCTGCTACCGCCGCCGCCAACACTGTGAACGACCGCAGCAGTGCAAGTACTGGTACTGAGCTGGATACACAGGCATAGTTTGCCTTTTTCCAGAGGATCTACTGTAAGAAACTGTAAGAAGAAATATGGTCGACAGCGGCAGCGTTACTTTTCTCAGCCTTCTCTTCAGTCTATCCTGTCTGACACTCCTTCCTTTGATATTGCCAACTTATTTGCTTTCCTTAAGGAAATTAACATCTTTCATCTGATCTAATATCTTATACTTTCTTCTAGTCATATCTTTTTTAATGTTGTTTCTTTTCTTTCTTTTTAGGATGAACAAGTTTTATTGATTTTACCCCTATTTTTTCTATTCTTTTACCCATTTCCGCTTTTAGCCTCTCCCCAGCCTTATGAAGGCTTTTGCCCAGTAGGCTGTAGACAAATAGTTTTTATTTTTATTAGTACCCGACTGAGGTACGGAGCTGTACTAACCTGCTACTACTGAGTGGTACATACTGACTGCCATACGTGCGGAGCCGTCCAGATCCCCCGCCAGCTGGCAGACGGGGCTTGTAAACAAAGCTGCCTTGTCACCATGGTAACGTTTACGTTTACATAAACGTTACCATGGTAACAAGGTAGCTGAAGCATTTCCACGGATAATGGCGGACCAAGTAACATTGGAGGGTTATTTTGCTGCACAAGGTGTCTTAGGCCTTGAATTACTTGACGATGCAGTTATTGCGCACCGGAATCAAGAGATGCAAAGGGATGAGGGCCCCATTCAGGCTAGACGGCGTGAACCAAGAAGGGTGTCGAATTATGTTGAAATATTTGTGCCTTTCTACAGCGACCAAGAATTTAAGTCCCATTTCAGAATGCAAAGGGGAACCTTTGAGGTAAGATTTTTTTGATTTTTTTTATTTTAGCCTAGCCTAATAGGCCTACCATAAATTTTCCGAGTGTTTTTTATAAAATAAATTGTTCATTTGCATCAATATAGGCTAGGCTAGGCCTATAGGCCTAGTGTTTGTAATTAGGCTAATTAAAAATCTCTGGAAAACCTATTTTCCCCATTAGGCCTATTGATCGATGTTGAGACACGCCCCCGATAGTGATTTGAAAAGACATTAGCCTAACCTAACAACCTTACCTAACCTAACCTAGGGGGTGTGGGGGCAGCAGCCCCACCCATAAGGGTGGGGCTGCTGCCCCCACACCCCCGCTGGTTGAGTACTAGGCCTAATCCCTTAGTAAACAGAAAACAAAAATGGCTGTCGATTATACAAAGGTGAAAGAAAAGTCGATGAAGTCTACGGTGTTTACTCTGCAATCTTCAGCTTTGATTGTACATTGATAACGGGAAAGTACCGTATTGACAACCTTGTTACGAAAATTAAATTTTAGTACCATACTTTTATAATTATTAGGTTTTTCCGAGGGTTTAACACATTTTCATATGATCTTTAGAGCTATCTTTAACTGGAAGTACCGTATTGACAAACTTGTTACGAAAGACATTTTAGTACCATACTTTTTTAATAGGTTTTGCCGAGGGTTAAAACAAATTTTCTTATGATCTTTAGAGCATATAGATTCAATATTTATCTTCAAATATATCAACAAAATTTGTGGTATTAAAATAACATTGAACCGAGTTTTCATAGCAAGGTCAATAGGCCTACATGTGTAAACCAGCTCCTAGCTCAGGGTGTCAATCCACAAAATATGAATTGTGTTATCATTATGGTTTATTATTTTGTTATCATTATAGCGCGGCGAAGGCGCGAGCTCTAGGGGGGTCCGGGGGCATGCCCCTCAGATTTTTTTTTTTGAGAATTTAGGTGTCTAAAACAGTATTTCCTGCAATAAAAAAACAATCAAGATGGAAAATATGGAGACCAAAATTGTGTCAATTTAGCCTAGCCTACCTTTTTTTTTGGGGGGGGGGAGTTTCTGTTATCATTGTACAAAAAGTTCATTGCGTTATCACTCAAAAAAACAGCGTCGTTTGACACCCTGTCCTAGCTATATAGAATTAATGATAATCTTCAAGGACACTACATCTGCCCTATTAGAAACAATTTATTAGGGAAAATAGGGACCAATAGACTTGCCATATTTTTCTCATTAGGCCTATAGGCCTAGTCTGCATGGAGGAATTTAGTTATCAACACTTGAAAAAACCCGATTAGCGGCCTAGGCTAAACCGAAAAATAACACGAAAATAAGAAGTCCCAACCGTAAACAAAGCATTGCGCATAATGAATCCTTCGACTTGACCTCCTTTTTGTTTTGAAAGATGCGGTGAGTGTGATTCACCCAATAAATGGCGTGAGCGTTACTCACAAAAACTAAATAGGCCTACCGGCAACGCTTACTAGACACTTCGAAGTTCAAACCCCAAGACATTTCGACCCCCTCCAAATGAGACAGATCGAACCCCCGTCATTTCGAACCCCAGACAAAACGTACCCATATTATAATTGTAATTTATTTAAATGGCTAGATAGGCTAGCCTATATTTGAAGACTTGGTGTAACAAATTAATGGATATCAGGGAATTATTTTAATTCATTGAATTAAAATATAACTATATCCTAATATGTATGATATACAGACGTTATTATATTATAAGTGAATCATTATTCACAAATGAATTGTTTCAAAAATAATGATACTATAAAAGTATGAAAATAGTTGTTGTTGTTCCCCAGGCTGCCTGGCCGAACAGCCCCAAGGTCCCGAGTAAGGCCAAGGCCATAGAGAGCCCCCACAAAACCCTCTCTGCTTACCACTAACAAAGCCCGGGTGACCGAAGCCACTCTAAGGCAGGGAGCTGAGGAGGGTGCGGAAACGCCCGGGAAACCAAAGCCCCACCCAAAGCCCTGTGCCCCTCAGCAATTATGAAGGGAAAGTTGAGGGGCAAGGGGAAAATGTGACGCTTTGGCTCCCAATCTGCCAACTTTTAGGTTGGCAGTAGGGAGGTTGATCCACGGAAAAGATGCCGTCACTTGAGATCTAGAAAATATATAAGTAAAAGGAACAGTCAGAGTAAGCTATGGGTATGGCAGAGATCACTCAGCTCTCACTCTGATAGACCAGCCCATCACCACATGACTAGAACCCAATCCTCTCAGCATCAGCTAGGAAAGGCCCTAGAAAGCCACCTTTGGCGGGGGGATAGCTCCCCTATTTAAACTCCTTTCGGAGTTGGGCACCCGCCCTGAAAATAGTACAGAACCGTAGTGTTATTGAATTACTGTATATACCTACAGTACTACGCCGGGATCAACACAAAAAATCAAATCCCTGATCCATCACAGCTTTGCATACAATGGAACCAGACTGTTCAACTGTATACCAGCCCTCTCTTCAAGAAACACTTGGACATGTGGTTGGCCAAAATACCGGACCGGCCACCAACTCCAACCGACTTCTGGAATGGAGAGTGGAAGAAAGGGAGCTGCCTGGTCACAGTGGAGCCCCAGCTCAACTGTGTCACTAACGGACGGAATACAACTAAGTGTAACTAAGTGTAAGTGTAACCTACTATAAAAAATGAAAATAGGCAGATGTGTTATTGAATTATTATATTACCTCCTCATCTATTTATCATGGAAACTTTGTTTAGTTATCAATAAAATATTGTTGGTAACAATTACCTTGCAAGATAATTCATGAATGAGTGAAGTGGATATTATTTTTTAAACATATCGTTGATCATATAAATCTCTCGGAATACAATAAATGCCAAAATGCGGGATTCGTGGCAACACTGGTTTGCCTTCCTCTAATCATATAAAAGCTTGCCTTTCTGATACAATACCGAATATGCCTCCAAGATATCCTTGTATCTACTATGTAGGTTACTGTAGCTAGGCCTAGACCTACAAAGGGAGTTAGAGCCTGGGTGTCAGTTGCGATGTTTGCGATCGTTGGTGTCACACACAATACAACATTCTATATAATATGTAATATTTTGAAAGTGGATATTATTATTATATAACGTGAGTAAATTAGGTTTGTGATCGAAATGGCTGTGGACAAACTGGTTTGTGATCAAAATGACTCGTAAGCAATGATGTCAATAAAAGCATGATCGACAGATCAAGTATTAGGCATGCAAGACAAGACATTAATAATATCTTTATTTTCATCCACATTGTATTTTTAATTTACTAATTAGGCCTATGACTGTTTAACGTTTTCTCTGTTGAAACAGCAAAAATAACATTTTATGTTTTGGGGGGTAGGGGGTTCGAAGTGTCTTAACTAATGGGGGACGAAGTGTCTTGGGCCTCGAAATGTCAGGGGTACACAGGGGCATTCTGTGTATGGCCACCCTCGTAAGGGGAGGAAGGCGTCCGGCAATAGATAGATAGATAGGAATGAATTGTGAATTCATTGGTTTGTTATACCTCTTACATCACCCTAACTTATGGCATTTTTGAGTATCGGTATTCAGCCCCTGGTCATTTATGTTGTGTTTTGTGTTCTTTTATTTCAAAATATTATTTTACTAAAGGGTTATTTCCACAGATATTTTGATAAGTTCTTTTTCTTTATATTGTGTCATCCCTGTTTTGATTTGTTTATTTTGCAAGTTTTACATTATATATTCTCAAAAGTGACAGTTCTTCCAGGCAGGGTGTCAAACGAGAGCAGAGTCCAATATTTTTTGTCTTTATTATTGTATATGTAAAGATAAAATTATGGTTTATAGTTTAAATTATGTCTTCGGAATTGATAAAGTGGCCAAAACAATGCTATTCCAAGTTAAATACTACTACTACTAAGCAGTGATGACTCCGGGGGAGGGACTGAAGGAGAGCCGGCGACGGAACGGCCGGCGAAGTCGAAGGCCTCAGCAAACCAGGCCCCCAATGGGAGAGGGTGATCGAGCAAGATGGCTAAGCCAGGCGTACCGTCGTCGCACAAACCCGTCCCATAGGAGGACAGTCCCGTCAACACAGCCAGGGACTGAACATCCTGAAGGATGTCCCGGCGGCTGAAGTCTGACCAGAGCGTAGGCCTGCAGAAGGGAGGGGGACCGTAGCAGGGGTAGGTAGGGTGAGGCGCTGAGGGTGTGTCACCGCCAAGAAGCGCGATAAGAGGGAGTCTTGCATCGACTCCAAGCACCCGTCGATGCATGACACAACCCACCCCTGCATAGCCGACAATCGATCCGAGAGAGGCGAACCCCCCCCCCCAGAATGGTCGGCCCGTAGGGGTGAGCGGGAGCGAGATCCACGACACGAACCAGCAGAGTCACGGCCCAAGGAAGGCGAGCGACCACGGTTGTGTCGCCGCTGAGGGACTCGTCCCTGAACACGAACGCCTGAGGGGGAAACAGCACCATCCCCCTCTTCCAGCGACACATCAGCCCCTGAGAAAGGGGACCCCGAAACCACGCTAGACCCCACCGAGCCAAGAGGAGGGGTACCCCCGTGGCGAGACAGTAAGTGAAGGTCAGGGAGAGAAGAAGGAGGAGGAGCAGGGCGACGGGAGTGGGAAGGCTGGCCGGGTGAAAAGAGGTCAGAAGGAGCCGCGGGGGGAAACAGAGCAAGGATCCCCGGGGCAGAGATAACAGGGCGGCCCGACACCGAGGCGGAGGAGGGAGGGACCGTGAAGGAAGAATAGGCACCGAAGCAGGTGAAGTAGGAGGAGAAGCAACTACATCCTGGCGGACCCTCCTGGACAGTGTAGGAGGAGGGAGCAGAGGGCCAGCTACAGCCTGAACCTCTGTGTGCGTAGAGGACAAAGGAAGAGGACGTCGTTCGAGCAGGGGAAGCGGGCGGTAGGTAGTAGAGCCCCGACCCAGAGAGGCCAGGGGAGGGCGCACAGGGGCAGAGCCGCTAACCCCGACCGCAGGGCGAGAACCATGACGAGGGCGATGGGCGCCGTCAAGGCGATCAGGAGGACAACGAGGGGCAGGAGAGGACGGGCGAAGGCGAGCGAGAGCGTGGACGGAGCAGGGGATCCACCCGACGATGTGACGACCGGCTGCGGGACCCAGGGGAGAGGGCCCGAGCAGGGAGAGGGCCAGGCGAACGGCCTTCAGTCGGGTCAGGGATACCCAGGGCGACGCGGATCCGGGCGGCAACAAAGGCCGGGGAACGGTGGCCCACAGTCCAAAAATGGCGGGAGACTATCGCCCACACCGACTGAAGGGAAGCAGAGGCCACTGCCGCCGCCGAGGAACCAGGGCTATGGTGCACCACATCCACCAGGGCCAGACACGGGCCACACAGAGCAGGGAGGTAGGCCGTAGAGGACACACAGTGCGAGTGGCGCAAGCAGGACTTGTGGCTCTCCAAGCACGGGGAGCTACAACCATGGCGAAAGCAAGGCAGCCTACCTGCACTGGAAGAACACACACACCATAATCAGCACGTCGAAGGAGTAAGTGGAGAGAATGTCCAAGAAGAACCAGGGAAGGAGCATGGGGAAACAGGAACACACATGCAAACAGGTATCCGTACTCACCCTAAACCGGGAGCACAGAGGTAGGTGAGTAGGGCGGGCGAGGTGGAAGAGCACTAGCAGAACCTGCAAAGATGGAGAAAGTGTTAACCACCACTCAACATCTTACATGCAGGGCCTATAACACCAGTAAAGTGCACACACCAAGATAGTTTCAGGCAACAAGATGACATAAAAAAGGTCAACAGTGAAAACCAACTATTACCGCAAATTTGCGGGCCAATGGAGGCATAACCGTACCGACACAACCCTCCCGCATCTTTGAGGGACCCCCCAGCGATCTCCGCAAATTTGCGGGGAGCCGAAACGTCCCAGAGGACCGAATCGAGCTCCCGCAAATTTGCAGGACCGGCCAAGATGGTCCGGCGCCGAAAAAGCGAGTGGAGCGTCTAGGGAATACCAAAAAAGGCCACAAAAATGCGTCATCTCCTTATGAACTCCAAGCGATGATGGCCATCAAGCTGAGCAGTGTCTTCCTTGAATTTATCCTAACTCAACCGGTAAAGGGAGAGGCAAGGAAGACACACCAGGGGAGAGGAGGCACATCCCCCAGGAACCACCCAACCCACAGAGATAGAGCAAAGCCCATGAGGAGAAGTGGCAGGGAGGGTGGTTTCGCACAAACAGGGCCCCCGTGGGGTACCCTTGGATTGGGCAAAAAGACTATGAAAGGATGGAGGTGAAACAGGAAGAGAAAACAAAAACCAGTAAATGAAACTGGTGCGAAAAAGGGCAGTGAGCACTAGCGTGAGCGTGAGCAGAGAATGTGTCAGGGGCGAAAAACCCTGTGGTGTGAAGGAGGGGCCCCCGTGGGGTACCCCTGGATATCACGAACCACCTGTCGCCCAGGCCCTTGAGACACAGTGAAGGCTCGAAAGGGGGGACTCGGGAATAACGCTAATAATGCGGCCGACACAAACTCTACAAACAGCACCGCCACCAACGAAATCTCAGATTGTTTACCAACGGTACACCTTAGGCTATGAAAAAATGAAAACTCATAGGGGCATAGCAATTCCTGAATGAGAAAACGAGCTAGGCTAAAATAAGCTAAAAGCTAAACTATGCCCAGACTAACAGGAAAAAAGAATATGAAAAGAGAAAGAATGAAAAACATATACGAGGAACGCCAGGCGCCCCCGTACCTTCGGTAGGCTATTTCCACACGCGTCTCCATTATACACACTTAGGAGCCCATTTACGTGTGCCCTAGATCACGTAACATCTGTCTAACAAAAAAGAAGGCCAGATAAGCCGAAACGAACCTAAACAGGGTGAATTAAAGGAGCACAACAAAAGCGGACTCAATCACTGGAGCGCGTGAAAAAATGATGACAAGAGAGGGTCGCTCATGCGCACGTTCGACAGGGATCTGCACATGACGGAACACGGGATGGGCCTTAAGCGGTAACTAAGGTAAACCCCTTTTTCTTCTCTTCTATGCTTTTTTCACCTTCGGTGGTAGTTTTGGTTAATGTACAACGTCTCCTAGAACAAGATAAGGAGTAGACTCTAGACGTTTTCTTTTTAACCGCGGTTGGAATGACGACATAGCAGTCAAAATAGACAAGTCGTCATTGCAATTAGGTTAATAGCCTTGACGTTGGATTTGCCAAGACTACTAACAAATACATCCCTCCCCAAACATCCCCTACAGTACCAAATGAATACAGACCACACTTACAACACATCACAAACACCCCACACATCATCCTGGGTGGTGACTTCAGCGCCAAGACGTCGGCCTGGTTTGTCGACAACCCCGACACAGACAGAGGGCTGGTACTACAAAACCAAACAGATAACCTCATCATCTTTAACGACATCCATCAACATACCCATATTCCTCACCAAGCCCTCTATAACCCATCATCTCCAGACATCACCTTTTGCTCCCCGGAACTCGCCCCCACAACATCCTGGAGGGTGGTCAGAACCTTAGGCTCTGACCACCTCCCGATCATTATCACCACCAAAACCAGACTCACCCCAGCTAGCCACAAACACACATACACCAATTATAAAAGAGCTAACTGGGAAGCATTCACAAATGAGACAGAACAACACTTCACAACTCTAAACAGTACACCCATCACTAACATCAACAATGCTGTACACATACTCAATAAAACTATCCAAAATGCTGACAAGAAACACATTCCAAGAGGTAACAGAAAAAGACACAACCCCAACTTCACACCAGAAATTCAAAACCTCATCAGACAATGCGACATACTGAAACACTCCCCACACACAAGACATCACACAACAAATTCAAGCACTCAACACCCAAACTAACAACAAAATACAAGAACAACAAAAACTAAATTGGAATAACTTCCTACAAACACTTGATCACAAAACAAACCCCCAAAAACTCTACAAAACACTAAACAGCATCACACTTTCCAACAGCAACACAACACAATCACATGCTGCAATCACAACAACAGACTACTCCTTCATGTAAACAACAAGCAAACACTCTCATCAATCACTTCTCACATGTCAGCCACCTAAAACCTCATAAAGACGACCGACGTGTCATCCGACGTAAGAGACAATTCCCCACAGACCCTGACTATACACCCTTCACCAATCACCAGACAAAGCATATCATCAACAATCTCAAGCACTCACCCGCCTGTGGCCTAGACAACATAAGCAACATACACCTCAGACACCTGGGACCAAGGCATACAAGCACTCACTAACATATCAAACTACAGCTATTCACACAACACAATACCAGACATTTGGAAGCATGGTATCATCATCACATTCCCCAAACCCAACAAAGACCCCACGCTACCCTCCTCGCACCACCCCATCACACTCCTTTGTTCCCCCTCCAAAGTCATGGAACGCCTAGTATTACAACTAATTACACCTGACCTACCCCTAGCTCCAACACAACATGGCTTTAGGCCACTGCACTCCACAAACACTATTCTCACAGACCTTACACAAAGAGCTTTTGATGGCATCAACTCAGCTAGACCACCACACAGATCACTATTAGCCACACTCGACATTAGTAAAGCCTTCGATGCCATCCCCGCCACAACCTAACAAACAAAATCTACAACACAAACATGCACAACAACACAAAAAGGTGGCTGGCCAACTTCCTAGCAGGCAGATGTGCACACGTATCTTTTGCCGGTCAGTCATCTAAAATCAGAAACTTTCCAAACGGAGTCCCACAAGGATCCGTCCTATCGCCCGCACTCTTCAATCTGTACATGCACGATATAACTACACCCAATACGGCCCCAAATAAACTTAGCCTCCTATGCAGATGACATAACACTCACATGCACACACCATGACCCAAAAAGAGCAACAGATCTCCTTCAACCCTATCTCAACACACTACATGGCTGGTGCACTACAAACAGACTTAATCTAGCCCCAGCCAATTACACCGCAACCCTGCTCACAAGCTGGACAGGAGAACACGAATACATCCCTCAACTCACCATAAACAACACACCCCTAACACATACACACACACCCAAAATTCTAGGAGTAACATATGATACTCATATGACATTCAAACAGCACACCACAAACATTAAAAAGAAACTGACACCCAGACTTAACGCCCTCAGGTCACTTGCTCACACAAAATTTGGACACAACAAAGAAACTACCACCACAGTATATAAACAATACATAAGAACAGTGATGGAATATGCAAGCCCAGCCTGGGCTTCTAACCTAGCTGAAACACATCATAAGACCTTACAGACTATTCAAAACAAAGCCCTGAAGATCATTATAGGCTGCACAGCTACTGCACCCACAGATCACCTACATCAAGAAACCAAAATCCTCAAAGTCAAAGACCATCTGGACATGAGAGGCACTCAATTCCTGGCAGCAGCCTCCACGAACCAAGACCACCCACTAAACTACATGGCAACACACCCACAGACACCAAGAAATATCAAAACAACACCCAGCACACGGTATCACACACAATTATTGTCCTCTCTCCCTCCCTGCCCACCCCGAACCAACTTCCAGAAGCACATCCATACTCATATCTCTCGCCGATCCATCCACTCACTCACAGACAACACGCAGCTGCATGCACGACCTCCCGAAATCTATCCTTCCGAATCCTCCCTTCCTCGCGAGGACAGAGTCCACCTGGCCAGGCTGAGATGCGGACACCATCCAGCTCTCCTGAGCTATCAGAAGAGACTGGATGACTCCGTTGTCGACGCCTGCCCGGGATGTAACACAGCACCCCATACCATTAAACACATCATAGAAGACTGCATTTCACACAACCACTTATGCCAACAACACAATTGGGCGGGTGCCCAACCCCGAAAGGAGTTGAAATAGGGGAGCTATCCCCCCGCCAAAGGTGGCTTTCTAGGGCCTTTCCTAGCTGATGCTGAGAGGATTGGGTTCTAGTCATGTGGTGATGGGCTGGTCTATCCGAGTGAGAAACTGAGCGATCTCTGCCATACCCATAGCTTACTCTGACTGTTCCTTTTACTTATATATCTTCTAGATCTCAAGTGGCGGCGTCTTTTCCGTGGATTGACCTCCCTACTGCCAACCTAGAAGTTGGCAGATTGGGAGCCAAAGTGTCACAGTTTCCCTTACCCCTCAACTTTCCCTTCATAATTGCTGAGGGGCACAGGGCCTTGGGTGGGGCTTTGGTTTCCCGGGCGTTTCCGCACCCTCCTCAGCTCCCTGCCTTGGAGTGGCTTCGGTCAACCGGGCTTTGTTAGTGGTAAGCAGGGAGGATTTTGTGGGGGCGCTCGTTTATGGCCTTGGCCTTGCTCGAGACCTTGGGGCTGTTCGGCCAGACAGCCTGGGGAACAACAACAACAACACAATCTACACTCAATGAGAGCTCTGTGGGAAAGCCCGAGCGTGGCCATGGCCTTCCTCAGGGACTCGGGGCTGTTCGGCCAGGCAGCTTAGGGAACAACAACAACTTGTATGCATCACCTCGCTAATACTCTTTATACATAAACGTCTCCTCAGCTCATCATTTGTTATTCTATCCTTCAGCCTGGCCCCACACATTCATCTCACCATTCTCATCTCATTACGTTCCATTCTGTTGACATCCTCTACTTTAACGGCCCATGTTTCTGAGGCTTACGTCATTGCACTTCTAATACATGAGGCATACACCTTTCCCTTCAAGGGGAGAGGCATTCTTTTCATGGTCAGAATTGGCAGCAGTTCTCAGAACTTCCCCCAGCCACATCTAATTCTAGCGACAGTGGCAGCCTCGGCCCCACCACCGGCAGAGATGGTATCTCATAGGTAACAAAACTTGTTCACCAGCTCCAATGACTCATTTCCAAAATTCACAGCCACAGGATCATCATTTAACACAAGCTTGCCTTTGCACACTACGCAGTCAAATTTCTCTATTTCTGACTTACCCTTCGGCAGGGGTCCTTTTATTCTGATGTCTTGCAGTTGGGGGATAACCCTTTCTATTTCCACAACCACTCGGTCTTAAAAATTATGTGCCTCCTGTTGCATTAAATTCCTGACCATAACTGTATATTACCCCTCATGAAATTATTCTCACTCCATAAGTTTATGTATGGTACAGTAAAAATAGTGTCACATTATAATGTAAAACTTGCAAAATAAACAAACCAGAACTGGGACAACACAAGATAAACACAAAGGAACTAATCAAAACCACTATGTGGAAATAGTGCTTAATAAAATCAAATTTGAAATAAAAGAACACAATCCACCACATAGGGTGTACATCACTACATGTGCAAGTTAATTTATTTCCCAAGCAAACTAATTGCACACATTAGTGCAATATTGTGACAGTGCACTATTGTCATGTTCAAGGAAATACCGGTAGTCAGTTTGGGAAATACGGAATGTTCTGGTAAATTTGACAAAATTCTGTGTGAATAAAGAAACTACAATTTGTATCAAATTTTATAATAAGGTAATTTGCAATTTGACAAGATATCTACAATAATACAAAAAACTTACATCACTCACTAATGATAGTGCTATCGGGTAGGTACCTGTAAGCATACCAGTATAATTAGTTATAAAAGTTCTTTAATCACATGAATGAACTATTGTAACTACTGCAAACTACCCCCCTGAACAGGTTACTACTCTCCTGGGGGGCTTCGGGGCCGGCGACTGGGGCTTGATGGGGGATGATTGTGGTAATTTCCCTTCCTATCTCCCCTCGAGCTTTCGTCGTCAGCTTGACTTATTTTGAGTAGTTTTTCCATTTCTCTTTTTATGTTTTTCCCCTTCTATTCTTATTCTGTCCCATTCGGTTGTCCTCGGGCAACCTATATCTCATGACTCCCTGGCCTGGCTAGGTAGCAGACTCCTGACCTGATTTGTCTCTTCGGTTGCTGTTATGACCGGACTAACTTGATTCCCTTCGGTAATGCATTTTTTGCTTCTCGATGTGATTTTTTCTATCTTCAACCTGATCTCTCTTTCTTCGCCCTGATCACTTCTTGGTTGGTGTTGCGGTGTAGCAGTTCTTGCCTCATCCTTCGGCCCTGCCCTATAGACCTCTGATGTGGGGCTCATGTGGTCCGGCTGAACTGGTGAATTGGCGAGAAATGTCTGCGTGTCTTTGCCTTCCTCGATTTGTTCCCCTACTGCCCTTCCCTCTCTATCTTGACTCGTTTAGTTATATATCTTGATCAAATCCTTCGGGCCAGCCCTATGAGTTCTTTTATTATGGAGCTAAAAATGCAAACTAAACTACACTCCTAATTCAGTCATACTATTTTTCTTTCCATACCAGTACATAATATTATCACGGAGTGTGTGGACATTCATGTGGGTAACTGTATTTTCATCGAAGCAGTTACTGATAGGTGCATTAAGGATTTAACCTAACAAGTGCAGATGGGGGTAATTGGAAACGTCCCCCTGTGCTGACGTATTTGAGGTGTTTCCGTCACTAAAATATTCATTGTGCATTGTGCATTCAATAGCATTAATACTTATCCATATGCGCCTATTATGGGTTGATTATAAAGGTATTAACCTGAAACAACAATAAAACGAGTGAAAACAGCGTTTGGATGGTCAAAATCGGAGATATAGCCCGCGAGTTGTATAATGTATGGGTGAGGCAAGCTGCTTTCCCGCCAATTTCCCCCAAGGCCACTGAGACACAGTCGATCGATTCTCTCTCTCTCTCTTGCACTCGCTTGCCATCAGTGATGACAAACCCTGCTTGCAACTCGCTAATGTTAGCACGAAAATATACCTCAGAATAAGGAATAACAGGGAATAGGTGATAACTGAAGGAGAGGAGGAAAGTGGGGAAGGAGGGGAGGTAGAGGACTGATTTTGCATGGCCCAGGGGCCAAACAAAAATAATATATATATTTTTTTTTTTTTTTTTTTTTTTTTTTTTTTCGATGTGTTGATTTTTTTTTTCACTCACTCTTTAACCTCCTCTAGCGGGTGCTCTGTGGCCGTTTTCGATGGAAGTTTAGCTGATTTTGCTACCTTGCTCACTTTTAGCGAACTATTGGTTACACTGTCATCCTCACGCGCGGTGGGGGAACTGGAGTTAGTGTGGGCCGGGAGGCCACAGATGTCGGACGTATGGATCATTACTATCCCACCCATTTTCACTCGATTTCAACCCTTTTTTCACCCGTTTTTCACCCGTTTTTTGCCAGTTTTTTCAACTCGACTTATGTTGCGAGCCGCTCTTTAAGGGTTAAGAGTCTCCCCGCAGTCCGCCGGGGAACTCTTAAGAGTCTCCCCGCAGTTCCCGGGTTAAGGAGAGTTTTCTCTCATAAGGCTTAGCCAGTTGACTTCCATGTATAAAAATTCTGAACTTACATATTTGAAGGCTAAATACGTATTTGAATTTGATAGAGTGTGGTAACATTATTTGGGAATTCACTATGCTATGTATCTATCTACTCAGGTGCATATCCCATTTTTTTTTTTTTTTTTTTTCTGAGAGTGGCTGACTCGAGACAGAGTCGGAATAGGGAAAAAAAAAAAAAAAAAAATCATTATGCTAAGTACTGTATACTTATTATTTCAGGCGTCAACTTTTCCCACTACCCGGACAGCTGCCATCTAGTGGTGGTGGACCCCAATCCTCACTTTGCCAAGTACTACAATGACAACAGGACCAAGTTTCCTAATATTACCTCAGAGAAAATGTTGGTAACAACAGGTATGGTAATGATAATATAGGATCTCTACACTTATGCTGTAAGAACAGTAACACTATTTTTACACAAACTACATACTACAGAGGTGGCACCAACTCAAGTCTCCAATCCTACGTCATAGTACAGGTACTGTATCATGTTCAAGATCATTGTTTTCAGTACCATATGTTAAAGATGCAAGTTTTCATTTTATCCAAACTACCACTAAGCAATTTAATACAGGTTAGAAAGAACTTTGAGTTTAAGGACTACCGATACTTGAGATAGTTTTTCCCCACTAGATTCCTATTGCCAGATGCCCTAATCCCCTAGGGCAGTGGCTCTCAACTCGTTTCAGGCCGCGGACCACCAGCCCAATACAAACAAAAATTGTGGACCATTTCATTTTTCAGGAATGATAAATAAAGCATAGACAACAAACATCTGACTGCATGTGTTGATAGATTTGGGTAAGTACCAACCATACTGGCCCCCAAAAAATCCAATGTAGACCGCTGGTACACTTCTTGAGCCACTAAATAATTTTTCAGACCCTATAATTCCTCCTGAAGATCCTCTGGAACGCTATGAACATTTGTTGGGAATGGATTCCTGATGAAAGATAACCCATCCCTTGTCATGTCCACCTCCGGAAAGTATCGCTGAGATTCATCCTGCAGCTTTTGTAAATGCTCGAGAATTTGCATCTGAATGGCTTCCTTTTCCTCGAGCATGGCATTCACACATGGAAATTGAACCAAATGTTTACCTTCGACTCGTTCGATCCAGAGTTCTAATTTCTCAAGAAAAGCCTTGATGATGCCTTGGTGAGAGAACAGATTTGCACCTTTGACTTTCAGCTGAAGATTCAGTTTGTTCAAGATTCCAAAAATATCAACAAGGAATGCAAGTTCTAATTCTGACTGTTAGCATATTTTAAAAATCCTCTTTCCCTTGAGACTGGAGAAATATAACCAATTCTTCTCTCAGTTCAAGAATTCTTTTGACTATACGTTCCCTGCTGACAACCAATGTACAGAAGTGTAGAACAGCAACACCTCAAAATTGGAACTCATGTCCTGGCATAATAATTCAATTAAATGAATGGCCAATTATTTATTTTGATAAAAAAGTCTTATTGCATTTTCAATATATTAAATAATATATGCACCAATCTCCAGTGTATACTGTGTATTACCAAATATAGTGAACGACCTGTGGACCACCCAAAAAGTCACCATGGACCACCAGTTGAGAACCATTGCCCTAGGGGGTGGCCACGAATGAATCTCCTCCATGCTACTTTATCCTCTGTCATTCGGTATCCTTCCTACCCAACACCTCTTTCACTTCCCAAATTAACTAATTCTTTGAACGTGATGATAGTGCGTTGTTTTATGTGCGATTAGTTTGCTAGGGAATCAGATTAACTTGCTTATGTAGTGATGTACACCCTATATGGTGGTTTTGTGTTCTTTTATTTCAAAATGTATTTGATTTAAGCGTTATTTCCACATAGCGATTTTGATAAGTTCTTTTGACATTATATTGTGTCGTTCCGGTTTTGGTGTGTTTATTTTGCAAGTTTTACATTATACAGTACTGTAATAAATACAAATACCTCTCAACTCCATCCTTCCACCTCACTCCTGTTTGCCCTTCCACCTCACCCATACACTCATTTAGTCCCTCTCTCACTTGCCATACGCTCCTTATTACCGAACCACCTCAAGGTGTACCCCTTCACACTCTCCAGCACATCCACATCCACACCATAACACTCTCGTACTTCCTCATTCGCCTGTCTATCTCTCCATGTGACTCCTCACGCACTTCTCAAATAACTCATATTCCCCCGTCTTACTCTTGATTTATGTCTCTCCAACAACGGTCATGCTTTACCCTGTACATCAATATTGAGATTACTGCAATATCATGCAGTGACTTCTAACAAATACTTCATACTTAATACCTGAGTGAAACAACCAATTCTTGTGAATGAAATTGTTTTTATCCAAGAATTGCAAGCCATACTTTGATATTAGCTTGTAAAATCCCCGAAATATAAGCCTATGTTACGTCACGTTTACTTTTGTCATATACCTTCCAGGAAAGGAGATGGCTGGTGTGGAGGATAATAGTGGTGATGACGCTGGTGCTCTGTAGTGTAAAAGAGACCGACCAGATCATGCAGCAGATTCTCAGAGTCCTGGCTCCGGTGAGTAGCATTTAACACTATACTGTACAGTAGTTATTATGTTATTTTTTATTATTTTTCTAGTTGATGGTAAATTGTCAGGAAGATGTTGTAGCGAAACATGTTAATTGTGATACATGTAATGCATGCTCTTCACCGCTTTCAGCAACTTGCCAATTACTTTGTATATATTATCAATGCTTTCCACAGACCTTCTCTATCAACTCTGGTGTAGGCCTTCTCAAAGTCCATAAAAGCAGCATACAACTTTTGTCCCAACTCCAGATATTTCTCAACAACATATTTCAAGGCAAAAATCTGGTCTACACACCCTCTTCCCTTCCTGAACCCGCCCTGCTCCTCACCTATCCATTTCTCCGTTCTCATTCTCACGATCACTACCCTACTGTACATCTTCCCTACTACACTTAGAAGACATATCCCCCGGTGATTACCACACATTCCTCTCTCCCCTTTACCCTTATACTGTACAGGTGGACTATTATGCCTGTCTTCCAGTCATCAATTACAGTCCAATTACAGTCAAATAATAGTTAGCTATGATAGTACAGTAGTGTAATTAAAGCTGGTATACATTATGTCATTTTAATGCTAGTTCTCCATATTAGCAGATTAAACAGCACTCACATTATGTCTTGTCTATCTATCTACTGTATATACTCAGGCACATACCCCATGTCACGCCAGCTCTTTGCTTCTTACAACATCCCCATTCCCCGCTTCCCTCTTATCACACACCTCTCTACCCCGTGGACTTCTACCCGCCCTGACGTCTGCTTTCACCTAGCGGAAGCATGTGCTGCACTTCACCTGCAGCAATGTGTTAGCATTGCTCTGCATCATCTGTCAGGTCATGGCCCTGCTGAATTCATATACACCGATGGTTCGAAACAGGCTGAAGCCACGGGCTGCGCTGCAATTTCTACGCATGATACTTATCAGTGCTCCCTTCATCCATACTCCACTGTCTTTACCGCAGAATTATGGGCTATCCACGGGGCCCTGGCCATCGTCTCCATGCTTCCTAACACCTATTCCCGTATTGTCATTTACAGTGATTCTCGAAGCGCTCTGCAGGCGTTGTGCGATTACGCTCCCACCGACCCGTTAGTGAAAACCATCTTACATGAAATACACCTTTTACAGTGCGGGGGGTCTTTCCTTCACATTATGTTGGATCCCTGCACATGTGGGTATCGAGGGGAATGAGAACGCGGACCTTCTTGCAAAAGAGGCTTGTCGTGGTTCTCCCCCTCTTATTCTCCAGAGGCCAAAGGATGTTTTCCCGGTCTTACAGCAACGCGTACTTGATGCATGGCGTATTGAGTGGCGTTCACAACCTGAATCTAATAATTTCCGTTCACTTAAGGATGACATTTTCTTATGGCCTTCGTCGATTGCTTCATGCCGAGCAGACCAAACGGTTTTAACGTGTTTACGTATTAGTCACACACGTCTTACTCATGGTTATTTGATGACCACCCCTCGCGATCTACCGCCTGAGTGTTAACTATGTCACACCCCATTAACAGTCCAACATTTTCTCTGTGTCTGTCCGGTGTATGAACCAGAACGACGACTATTCCTGCAGCACGCCTCTTTACACTCTATTCTTTCTGAGTCAACCTCCTTCAATTTTGCTCCTATCCGACAATTCCTGAGAGCCACCAAACTTTATGATGACATCTGACTACTGACAGTTACATGACTTGACTTTGCACCTCCTCACCGAACACTAGCCTTATGAGGGCCCTGGCCCAGTGGGCTAGTATAAAATAAACTCATCTACAACAACAACCCCATAGCTGGGGGTGGCCGACTCGAGACAAGAGAGCCATTATGTACTGTACAGTATATAATTTTTCAATGATCTTAGTGATATTTATTTACCAGTTGTTTAATTAACAGGCTTTATTTACACTTACAGCGTGGAAAACTTTACTTCCTGAAGAACATCCAAGAATTTAATGATAAGAATCATATGCAAGTGGCACAGTGACAGGTCGTTACAGACTCTAACTGCTGCCATGTTAAATTGTTGTTGCTTGAACTACAGGTGAAATACACCACACTTCTCTTGATTGTGGTGCAATGTGTTACGAGCGCTAGTGAATTCCTCTGGAAGAACTGGCGCTTGCGAGAAATAAAAGACCAGATTATATTATTATACAGGGTGGATGGGACTCGTTAGCCTTGGTCGGCAACCCATCTAGGGGAGACAACCTTATAAAAATCCGGGTGGATGGGACTCGTCAGCCTTGGTCGGCAACCTGTCTAGGGGATGATAACCTGATACAAATCCATACTGCTTACCGAAGGGTAAGGCAGGTTAGTGTATGGACTAGCCGAACACCACTGTAGAAAAATAGTGCTAACAAGATACACAGAGGGCCTCGGAGTCGGACGGATCCTAAATTGAGTGGTCAATCCTGTAAGTCCTTCAGTAAACTGGCTCGGGTTGTCCCTCTTACAGGGAATAAGTCCTCTTGGGGGCATTCTGTGTATGGCCACCCTCATTAAGGGGAGTAAGGTGTCTGGCAATAGATAGATAGATAGATTATTATTATTATTATTATTAGAGTATGACTAAAATCCTAGGATATCATATCTCATATTGTTATTGGTGTTTTGAGTGGAATCGGTAACCAATGACAGCCAGCCCTATGAGAGTCTCTTATTGTGACTCGGTGGTCTGGTAAAGGCTTACAAAGATAATCTGTGAGTCAGATACAAAGGGAGATAGAAGGGCAGGAAGACCCCCATTGAGATGGAGAGACTGTGTAAGACAAGCTTTGGATCATAGAGGAATGACTATAGATCAAGCAAGGGAAGTGTTAATAAACAGGAATTAATTGAGAATGCTTGTGAATAGATGAGTGAAGACGTGGTCATTTGGGGGAAGGGGTCGGGCGCAAGTTGGACTAGATAATAGTCCATCAGGCGCCTGGCCCGGGGAGACGATTTATATGAAGGGTGCGTCTGGAAGTGTGGTGAGCAGGCTTGTGGCTTAGCTCTGGTCTACACACCCTCTTCCCTTCCTAAACCCGCCCTGCTCCTCACCTACCCATTTCTCCGTTCTCACTCTCACGATCACTACCCTACTGTACATCTTCCCTACTAGGCTACACTTAAAAGACATATCCCCCGGTGATTACCACACATTCCTCTCTCCCCTTTGCCCTTATACTGTACAGGGGGACTATTATGCCTATCTTCCAGTCAGGTTTCAATCTCTGCATGCCGAGATCGAAACCTCTCCGGGTGGTCGGGGGCCGGGGGAGTGTTGGAGGGACCTTGGTGACCCTGATCTCTGGGTCTTCTCCTGGATGACCTAGATGTGTGTGAATTTGTATTTTGTTTTTGTGTTCATTGTTTTCTTTTGTGTTGTCCCTATTCTTGCTCTGTCTTGAGTCGGCCACCCCCCAAAAAATAAAAATAAAAAGGAAAGAAAGGAAAAGATAAAAGCAAAATAGGAAAAGTGGGGATTGGGCCTGAATATATAGATAGAAAAAAAAATAACCAATGACATTTCGTGAATAGTTCTATGATTAACATTACAGTATTTACATTTTCAGGGTGGGAAATTCTACTTCCTGGAGCACATTCGCAAATTTGACGAGCAGAATCATGGGCTGAGACAGAAACTCCAAGACGTCCTCTCTCATACCGGTGTGTGGCCCTTCCTATGCGACTTCTGCTACCTGAACCGCAACCCCCTGCCCACCATCAAGGCCGCAGGGTTTGCTAAAGTGGACGCTGAGGAATTCTACGCACGCATCCCTAACTTCTTCCTAGAGATTCCAAAGTCTCACTTGAAAGGGGTGGCTGAAAAGTAGCTGGATTTTTTTTAATCGACCTGTTCAGTATGTTGATGTCATTCTTATTTCAAGGGCTGCCCCCCATATTTTAAAACCTCATTTAAGTGTTCCCCTAATCCTTCATGAACAAAATAAACAGAAACAAAGAATGCCATGGCATGGTCGGTAGCGCGTCTGGCTGCTGCTCGAAAGGTCGGCAGTTAGATCCCAGTCCGTGCCATTGGTAGATGTCAAGAGTTTGGACAGATCAGTCTAGCGATTTGTGGCAAATATCCAGTTAAGTCCCTGTAACAAGGGCATGCCCTAGCCCTGTTAAACAAGGGAGTGCACAGCGTTAAAAACTACAGTAGGGTCTCACATAAAACGAGTATATGGTCGATAAACGAGGGCGTTTTATGCGATTTTGTTTTATGTGAACACAGCATTTTGGTGGCCCAATATCGTCAATGTTCACTGGAAGTGTAAATTTCCGTCAGGAGCGTACGATATTTTGTACGTTTTGTACGATATTTCGGCGTTCTATATGAAAGCGTAGTTTTGTACGGTATTTCGGCGCTCTATATGAAAACTCCTCGGATTTGCCCCACTTTGGCGGCGGACTCGTTTTATGTGATCACATTCATTCTGATCGAAAATTAAATATTAATATTTTAGGTCGGTCGTTTTAATCGAGACTCGTTTTATGCGAACACGTTTTATGCGGGACCCTACTGTACATCAAACTGCATCAAATACTGATCTTTCCAAAACTGAATTATATTTAGCACTCAGTTGGATTATCTTTGTTCAATGTTGGGTGACAAAAGTACTGTACCAGGTACTTAAGTGTGTTTCTAAGATACGGGGCTGATTAAAATTGTCTATATAGTAGCCGGAATAAAGTAAAGAAGACGTCGCTGGTACTCGTGGGGAGCAACTCTCGCTGAGGAGGCCGAAACAACTCAAGTAAACTCAAGTAACTCGAGTAACTCAAGTAAACCTTGGACGGAGGTATACTATAGTCTATTCATTATACTGTAGGTAGACCAGATATCGTTAACCCTCACCTCTGTAATAATAATGTAAAACTTGCAAAATAAACAAACCAAAACGAGGATAAGACAATATAAAGGCAAAAGAACTAATCAAAATCGCTGTTTACAAATAAACACAAAAAGGGCTTTAGCAAATGGGCTGTAAAGGGATTGAGCAAATTGGCTGTAAATTTTCAAACCTCTTCCCAGATGGTAGACATAACAGCTCCAATACGGAAGCTGTTTTTCAGTTATAAGAGTTTGGAGTGTGGTTTTCTGGCCTACCTTTAGTGAACAGGGTATATTACCTGAATATGGACCATACTCTTTTTCTCACTCATTAACCCGTTCTGTACAGTCGGCCTAATAAGTGATGTCGCGGCACCAAGTCTATTTCGATCAATAATTGATATCAGCACTATCTAAGCATTATTTCATCGTTTAAGTGAGATATACAAAGTTACAAACATGTTCCTATCTTTACAAACCCTATTCAACATCTGACAGACAATAATACTGTACAGCATACAGCAAACAAAACTTAATGACAGCGGCGACACAACTTATTTGGCCAACCGTACCAGCGACGTCTTCTTATCTTTATTTTGGCTACTACTAGACAATTTAATTCACGTTGAAAAAGGCCTACAGCAATTAAAATGTAAAACTTGCAAAATAAACAAACCAAAACTGGGACGGAACAATATACAGACAAAAGATCTAATCAAATTCGCTATGTGGAAACAACGCTTTAGCAAAATATATTTATGAAATTAAAGAACACAGGCTTCGAACTATCTCTCTTAACCCCCTTTACTGTCACAGATTCTTCTTAAACTGGACTAAATCTTCTAAATACTGTACAGGTATATCTAAAATCAAATTACAAAGACGTCGCATCGCTGGTACAGAAGGGGTTAAGACTTTGGATGTGCAATATATACTTTCCTTTAGAATGTAACTACTGTACAATATATCTCATCGAGGTTGATCGCCAAAGTGTAGAATCTTAAGCATAGGGTCAATATATTATTTCGCCAACAACCTTGTGTACCGGTATTTTCAAGTTATTCTTTCTTATCCTTGACAATCCTAGTTTGTGACTAAAGCTGGTATCACAGGAGAGCTTTTATCGCCAACATTCAATGGTCAACATTTTTGGGATATTTTGCGTTGGTATTGGAAACTAGATTCATGATAGATTTATTTGTGTGAGAGAATTATATAAAAAGTTAACCTCATAAGCTGCCAGACCAGCGTTAAGAATATTTTTTGAGGGAAAAGGCGCTCGTGTTACTTACTTACTTGTTACTTGGTGTGGAGTTTCTCAGCCGCGCTCCGTCACTAGATGTGACGCTCGTCGCAGCTGCCCTTTAAACCATCTAGCACTTGTAGTCTTGTCTCACAGTGCCATCTTCTAAGTCATAACACTCCCTGAACAAATGTGTTTTTAGTGACTTTTTAAAGGCCTTTATGTTCGCACACCTTTTCACATTAACTGGTAGATTATTATAAAGTCTCGGTGCACTCTTTTCGAAGGCCCTAAATCCAAATTCATGATTGCACCGTGGCTCATTCAATTGATGCAGCACGTTGCCATGTCTCAGCATCATATCAGTGCCAACATTGAAGTCTTCCAATAAGTCTCGCACATATTCCGGCTTTCCAAAGTTCAAAGCTTGATACACTATAACACACAGTTTGAATATGATCCTCGCTTTCACCGGCAGCCAATGCAGGTCAATTAATGCCGGCGTTATACTCGCACGGAATGGTAAACTCTTTATTAATCTTGCTGCTCTATTCATTATAAGTTGTAGTTTTCGTAGCAAGTAATTTGGTAGTCGATAATATAGAGAATTACAATAGTCTAATTTACTAATTACAGTAAACTTCCGTTAATCCGAAGGGCAGCGGACCGGCTCTCGTTCGGATTAGTGGATTTTTCGGATTATCGGACTTTACCCCTATGAACCTGTGTATGACGAAAACATTGAGACATTAGGCCACCCAAATGACACAATGGTGCACACACACATATCATATGTTCATGAAATCACTTCAAAAGTTTACCATTGTCATTGTAGCCTATTAACTACTTCAAAACATTCAGATTAATGGCCAAAGGAATCTGCTGATATAATCGTCTTCTTCTTCTTCTTTCCGTCTACTAGCGAGTTTGTCTTGCTCTTGAAGATCAGATGTGGTTCGGGAAGTAATGCCTTAACAACGGCACTTCCCTGAGAGGTTCTTATAATTTTCCTTTTGTGATTTTCCTTTTGTGACGTGCTCTGTTATATTATAGTGTATTGAAAGCACCCTTGTCTTGTTGTCTTGAAAGCACCCTTGGGATGCTCCGATCACTGAACTATAAATAGTAGCGTATCGGAACATCCAAAGGTGCGTTTTCAAGCTCAAGACTAATACGTCCAAAGGTGCATTTTCAAGCTCAAGACTGAATGCGCTTGCCGAAAATGCGGTGCAAGCCAGTAGCGCATCGGAGCGTCCCAAGGATGCGTTCAAGAGCAAAACAAACTCTCTAGCAGACGATGTGGAAGAAGAAGAAGACGAAGGTGTTTACGATTATATCAGTAGCTTCCTTTGACCATTAATCTGAATGTTTTGAAGTAGATAATAGGCTACAATGACAATGGTAAACTATCTAAGCGAATTCATGAACATATGATATGTGTGTGCTCCATTATGTGTCATTTGAGTGGCCTAATGCCTCAAAAGGGGACTTTGGGACTTCTTGAAAGGTGCGTTTTCAAGCTCAAGACTGAATGCGCTTGCAGAAAATGCGGTGCAAGCCAGTAGCGCATCGGAGTCCCAAGGATGCGTTCAAGAGCAAAACAAACTCTCTAGCAGACGATGTAGAAGAAGAAGAAGACGAAGGTGTTTACGATTATATCAGTAGCTTCCTTTGACCATTAATCTGAATGTTTTGAAGTAGATAATAGGCTACAATGACAATGGTAAACTTTTAAAGTGAATTCATGAACATATGATATGTGTGTGCTCCATTATGTGTCATTTGAGTGGCCTAATGCCTCAAAAAGGGGACTTTGGGACTTCTTGAAATTCGGACCATCGGGTGAATTCGGATTTGGCCTCAAATTGAAAAATTCGGACTATTGGGAGATTCGAATCATCGGTCGTCGGATTAACGGACTTTTACTGTACATGATTGTGGATCAACATTTTGGTTGTATTAATATCCAGATATTTTCTCACAAAAGCAATATTCCTCAGATGATAGGCAGAGATTCGCACTGTTTGATTAATCTGGTTTTTAAATGACAGTTCACTATCAACCAAGACTCCCAAATCCTTCACCACACTACTCACAGTCATCACACTATCATTGATATTGAGGTTTTGCACGCCCAGTCTCTCAAGGTTCACCCGTCTGCCTACTAATAGGCATTCAGTTTTATTTTAATTTAATTTCAGTTGCTTTGACTCCATCCACTTCCCAATATCTTTTAATAAACCACTAATCTTCTCCTCAACATTCACCACGTCACTTAGTGCCAGATAGAATTGGGTGTCATCCGCAAACAGCTGAATTTCACTCCATGTTTCATTAATATGCTAGATAGTGCAATTGTATATATACAGAATAGAATTGGTCCAAGAACACTCCCTTGAGGGACGCCCCTCTCTAGATGCTTCATCTCTGAGAATTTATTACTTATTTGCACACAATAAGTTCTGTTAGTAAGGTAGCTTTGAAGGTATTCCAGCGCATTACCATCAATACCAATAGCTTTACAGTCTTCTATTAGTAAGCTATGCACCACTGTATCGAACGCAGCACTCAAGTCCAACAAAATTAAGATTCCACACTTCGCATTGTCCATTTGCACGAGTAAATCATTAATCACAGAGCACATCGTGGTTTCCGTAGAGTAAAGTCTTCTATATGCGGACTGGTTGTCTGGGAGAGCCTTCACTAAACTCAAGTGATCCCATAACTGACCCAGAATTACATTTTCAGTAATTTTTGATAGAAATGTTAAATTGGAAACAGGCCTAAAAGAGCTCAAGCATTGAGAATCAAGGCTCCCTTTAATAATAGGCTTCACAATCGCATTCTTTTCAGACGATGGAAATACATTATTTGCAATGCTACAGTTATTATGTCAACATATATGTCCAGAAAACTGTTAAAATTTTTACTGTGCACTATTTCACGTATCGGTATAGGATCATTACTACAATGGGTAAGTTTTGCTTTCGTAACTATGGATTTAACTGTATTCAGATCCGTCATAGTAAATTCTGTTAACTTAGTCACAGTAGGCTCAGCTACAACAACGTCTTGAGTCTCGACTACTCCAAAATTTCCAACAATGGCATTAATTTTATCACAAAAAAAGTCAGAAAAATCATTCGCCAATGTCATATCCGGAATCCCTTCTGGTAATTTATTTTTCTTCTTGTTTCCCGTCAAGTTGTCAAGTACCACATACAGCTTATTCATGTCAGATCCAGCTTCTTTTGCTTTATTCATATAGTATTCACGTTTTCTAAGCACAATGAGCCTGTTTTCTATATTCCGAGCTCTTTTATAGTTATCTCTTGCCTCTTCGGTTCGTAGACGTCTCCATAGCCTCTCATATTTCTTCTTGGCCTTTTTTGCTCTTTGAATATCAACATTAAACCACGGCGCACTATCAACTATTACTATTTTCTTTTCAATAATGGGGCACATATCTTCGTATTTTTCTCTAGCAATGCTGTTATACAGATTAGTGAAACATGACGTACAGTCATCTATTAATTCACCGTGAGCACAGTGTTCTCTTTTCTTAATTAAGGTTAAGGTGGCAAAAATATGTGTGTGATAACCCGGGTTCGAATCCCGGTGGATCATATATACTTTAATTAATTTCATTGGGGGTGTGGTGGTGAGATTAATAAAAATAATATTATTAGTAGGTTTAGGGATATTTCTTCGAGAGGCGGCTATATATGATCATATTCTTCTCTCACTTAAACAGTAGGCTACCATTGCGGTGGGAATATGAACATGATTAGATTAATATCCAGTATTCGAGAATGGATAATAAGTCGTAGGCGTGTGCATAAACCTTTAACCGTCCTGGTGGTGTAATGGTTAAGGTGGCAAAAATATGTGTGTGATACCCGGGTTCGAATCCCGGTGGATCATATATACTTTAATTAATTTCATTGGGGGTGTGGTGGTGAGATTAATAAAAATAATATTATTAGTAGGTTTAGGGATATTTCTTCGAGAGGCCGGTCTATATGATCTGTGCCCCATGAATATTCTTTCCTCTCACTTAAACAGTGCGGTTGGGAATGAACATGATTAGATTAATATCCAGTATTCGAGAATGGATAATAAGTCGTAGGCGTGTGCATAAACCTTTAACCGTCCTGGTGGTGTAATGGTTAAGGTGGCAAAAAATATGTGTGTGATAACCCGGGTTCGAATCCCGGTGGATCATATATACTTTAATTAATTTCATTGGGGTGTGGTGGTGAGATTAATAAAATAATATTATTAGTAGGTTTAGGGAATTTCTTCGAGAGGTCTATATGATCTGTTTGCTCTTTCTCTCACTTAAACAGTAGGCTACCATAGTGCGGTTGGGAATATGAACATGATTAGAATACCAGTATTCGAGAATGGATAATAATAGGTGTGTGCATAAACCTTTTATCATTGTAATGGTTAGGTGGCAAAAATATGTGTGTGAACCTTCGAATCCTATATAATTAATTTCATTGGGGGTGTGGTGGTGAGATTAATAAAAATAATATTAGTATTTCATTCGCAACAGTCGATATTAGTAGTTGTGGCTCAAATTTTCTTTTTGACCTACACTTTATTGTCTTAGATTGTCTAGGTTTACTTACAAACGGCATGTTAAAAGTAACTAGTTTATGGACCGGCGAAATACAACACTCATCTTCAACATACAGCTCATTTATCATATCGCTTTCTCTATTCGTAAAAACCAAGTCTAATGCATGACCACCTCTTGAAGTTGCAGTATGCACTTTATTATCAAGTGGAAAGACTCCATCAATTCTATAAAGATAGTAGCATAGTAATCATTCGGAACATCCACCCACAGATTAAAGTCACCAAAGACGAATGTATTCGTACTAACCATATCAATTGTTTCCAAGTATAATCTAAAATCATCAATAAATGTACTGGCACTTAAATTTGGGGGTCTATAAACAACAATAAAAGTACATTTCCAGCCTCCAATCTCACAGCCCACCTGTATATGTTCAAAACTACCGAACCTTGCAGATTTACATATTTTCGTCTTCTTAAACGTGTTTGTAAGAAAAATTCCCACACCACCACCTCCCTTCCCTCTTCGTGGATTGTGCAAGAAAGTATGCGTTAAAGGAGTCATTTCAAGTATTTTAGCAGTATCGTATTCACTCAGCCATGTTTCAGTTACCGCTAGTACATCATATTTTGCCTCATTAATTAAGTCTCGAATTTCAAAGTTTTTTTTTTCCCACTGATTGAATGTTTATCAGTCCCCCCTTTATCTTTATTAAAGCACTAGATTCCATAATCAGTTAGGTCTCTCACCTTGACTATCTCACTCGAAAAGACCGGGCACCGGGTATCTGATGATGAATGATACACGTCTTGTTTCCCGTATCTCATACAATTTATGCACTTTCTCACAGTCACCTTACAATCCTTCGACCTATGTGTTCCAGCACATTTAAAACAAACAGGCACATCACTGTTTAGTTTAGCAGCACACTTATTTTCTGCATGCCCAAATCTCTGGCAATAGAAACAAGCCAATGCATGGTACCTGTCTCTTATAAATTATATATTCCCCATTGAAGTTGCACCTTGTCTTTATATTTGTAGAGAGCCGCACGGACTTCAGGCTCACATTTCAGGATATAATGGACTGTACCTCCAGCAGCTGGTTTATCAAAAATCATGGCAATCTTTCCTTTAATATCATCAATCGATCGAATCCAGAAAATCATTCCTTGCAATTAATGTATCAATTATCTCACTCTTGGACTCTTCAGGATGAACATTGCAAATCATCACTTTTGGTTTTAATTTTTTCACACTCCTTGTAGTAACAGCCGGCACCTCTCCCAACTTTTTAACTGCATCATTCAGCATATCCACAGTGCCAAAATTCATCACCATGTTCCCTTTAGGGGTAAACTTCGTATCGTGAATTTTAATCCCCTCTAGCGCCTGAGAAATTTCTCCTCTCTTGTCAGTTGCCTTTTCATTCTCATCCGTCGCCTTCAGAACGAGTAGATTCTTCTTTTCTTTCTTCTTTCTTCTCCCCACCACCACATCCGACCACCCAGGCGAGTCAGAAACCGCTGACGTTTGCGCGGGGTCAGCGCTTATAGCATCAACAACATTTCCCATACCACTAGTGACTCCTTGCATCTCCATCTTCACTACTTTCAATTGAGTTGAAAGTTCTTGAGTTATACCGTCTAGTCCTTGGGTCATCTTATCATTTAATTCACTCCTGATGTTTTTTAGTTTATCGCTCATTACATCAAAACCTTGGGTCATCGTTTCTTTGAATTCAATCAATTCTTTCATCATTTCTTTCTTTATGTTTTCCATTTCATTCTTAAATGAAGTTAACACTCCAAGCTTTGTCTTACATGGATCACAGACATAGTTTATGTGTGCTACGTTTTCAGTCTTTATGCCAATCAAGTGTTCACATTTGATATGGGCCCAGTTTTTGCAAGTTGAGCATCCAATCCACTTTAACTTCTCTCTCTCCCCATCAGTTTTATCGCATTTATAACACTTTACGTCAGGAGCCATCCCAATAGCAATTAAAGGTTTCGATAGAACAGTCTTTGTAACATGGGAGGCAGAGCTCAGGCGGCACACATCTACTCTGCTACTCTGCTACACATGTGTGATACCAGCTTAACCCCTTGAGGATTATGACGCGTTTTAACAGTTTATTTTGGCTATCATTACTATTCATTAGACTATTTTATTCAGTTTAGGGAGGAATTGTGGGAGTCAGAAGGATGATTGAGATAGTTTTTACCCCTTTGACTGTTAGAAGGCCTTCCAAAACGGATAAAATCACCTAATAATAGCCAGAATATACAGTACAGGTACTGTAAAAATGTGTCATAATCCTCAAAGGCTTATTACTATTTGTTTCACGTTCTAGAAGTGTCGAGTTAATGTCTCTCTGTCTAGATTTCATACAAATCACCATTAAGGTATTCGGCAATCTATATAGTTTCAGTTTGGCTGTACAATCACGGTTAAAAGTTATGCTCTTCCTATATAATTCAACTCTGGTTATCTTTCTATATAATTATACTCTGTTTTTTGCAACTGGCGATAAATTGCAAAGTTCCCGTCAAGATTTCTCAGTTATTTTATTGATTTTGTAGTGAAATATGGTGCTAATTATATAAACTTGGTCTTGATGTGATGCAGAGACATAGTAGTTTCACATTTTACCATCAAGGATTGAGAAATGAGCTGCTAAGGGATTCCCCCCTGATACTACTCTCCTTGACGCAGTTGGGGGGCTTCGGGGCCGGCGACTGGAGCTTGATGGGGGATGGTTGTGGTTATTTCCCTCCCTCTCTCCCCTTGAACTTTCGTCCTCAGCTTGACTAATTTTGAGTAGTTTTTCATTCCTCATTCTATGTTTTTTCCCTTCTATTCTTATTCTGTCCCATTCGCTGTCCTCGGGTGGCCTATATCTCATGTCTCCCTGGCCTGGCTAGGTAGCAGACTCCTGACCTGATTTGTCTCTTCGGTTGCTGATGTGGCCGAAGTGACTTGATTCCATTCGGTTATGCATTTTTTGCTTCTCGATGTGATTTTTTCTACCTTCGACCTGATCTCTCATTCTTCGCCCTGATCACTTCTTGGTTGGTGTTGCGGTGTAGCAGTTCTTGCCTTATCCTTCGGCCCTGCCCTATAAGAGCTATGATGTGGAGCTCATGTGGTCCGGCTGAACTGTTGACATGGCGAGAAATGTCTGCGTGTCTTCACCTTCCTCGATTTGTTCCCCTACTGCCCTTCCCTCTCTATCTTGACTCGTTTAGTTATACAGTATATCTTGATCTAATCCTTCGGGCCAGCCCGATGAGAGTTCTTTGTAGAGCTCAGTGGTCTGGTTAAACTAATATTAATATTAATTATTGCTAAGGGATTCAGTTTACCGTCAGATGAAATGAAACCGACTATAGTTCTATGTGACAAAATATTCTAAGCAAATACAATCAAAGCTTTAATGTTTTAGATGTGTTCAGTGCGGTTCATGAGTATTTTTGTATTAAACCAATAGAGGAAAGTTGATTTGAAGTTATGAAGGTGGGACACCTTCAAAAGTTGTGGCCTAATATGAACCCTCGGAACAGCATAAACAAACTTCCAATTAGCAAATAATTAGTAATCTATCTATCTATATACCCAGGAACATACCCCATTGTTGGGGGTGGCCGACTCGAGACAGAGCTTAGGGTTCGCGACCATTTTCGTATTCCCTCGCCTCTTTCTCTGTCTCTGTTCGTAAAAGTATAATGAGTAATAATGCTAATAATGATAATATGCTGGTATTTCATTTGTCATGAGCGCCAATTCTCTAAGTGGATTCTCGAGCGCTCGCATTTTCCTTTTTATATTTTTCCCTTTTTTCTTTCTCTCATCTAAAGGATAATTGACAAGATTTGATTCAGTTCAGGATAGCTTCATAAACCAAAGACCACGGTTTATGTCCTTGAGTGTTCGGTGGCGCTAATAAGTCATGTCTCAGCTGTCATTATGTTTGGCTCGCTCTGTCCTGGATTAATGTCTGTCAGATGTTGAATAAGGTGGGTAAGTGTAGGAACATGTTTGTATATCTCACTCAAAAAAAAGAAACCATGAGTAAATATTGCCGATACCAATTATTGATCAAAACCTAATTGGTGCCGAGACATCACTAATAGGCCGAGTGTACACACATTCACGATAATGTTACATCACCAACATTTGTCTAATATACTCCTTTTTGTATGCAGTCTGGTTGTTGTTGTTGTTGTTGTTCCCCAAGCTGCCTGGCCGAACAGCCCCAAGGCCCCAAGCAAGGCCAAGGCCATAACCGAGCGCCCCCAGAGAACCCTCCCTGCCGGCCACAATAAAGCCTGGGTGACCGAAGCCACTCCATGGCGGGGAGCTGAGGAGGGTGCGGAAACGCCCGGGAAACCAAAGCCCCACCCAGGACCCTGTGCCCCTCAGCAATTATGAAGAGAAAGTTGAGGGGCAAAGGAAAAATGTGACGCTTTGGCTTCCAATCTTGATAGATTGGGAGGTCAATCCACGGAAGAAACGCCGTCACTTGGGATCTAGAAAATAAATAAGTAAAAGGAACAGTCAGAGTAAGCTATGGGTATGGCAGAGATCGCTCAGTTCTCACTCTGATAGACCAGCCCATCACCACTGCAGTCTGGTTATTGAAGGTTTATTTTCAGTCTGTATTTTTTTAACATATCGGAAATGTGATTTTATTGTATGTGAAGGATCCCATTAACCCCTTCAGCACAATGACGTAAATTTGGCCCTATTCTGGTTACCATTGGACGATTTTCTTTAGCTTATAATCCACCTGTAGGACTCAAAGGGGTAAATACAATTACAATAAACATTCTGAATAACATAATTTTATGTTCTTCTTAAACTGCATGAAATCGTCTATCTTTAGTCAGAATAAGAGGTAAAAAGACGTCATCGTGCGGAAGGGGCTAATCCTATCTTGTGCGAGGCTGGTCTTTTTGGCCGTCCCTGTTTCACACTATTAGTTTGGAGATTTAAGATGTTTCACCGTGTTAGTTTGGGGATTATATGATGCTTCACCCCATTCAAGTGTCTATTTATGTTTGGCGAACGATAGCTAGCCTGCAATGTTGAAGGGGGTCTGGGGGCATTGTTTTGTTTGAATGGTGTCTGGGGAAGCTTTCTTTAATCTATTGGGAAAACTAAAAGTACATTACTTGAAAATAGCAAAAGCAATCAAATCCCTAAAATATGATTAAATAGAATATTTATAATTACCTTCAAGATGTTGCAGCAGATAACTTTAAGCCAGCATCACACGAGAACTTCAGTGGTGGATATATAGGAGTCACTGTATCTATCTATCTAACTATCTACCTATCTACTCAGGTACATTCCCCTTAAAAAAGAAAAAAAAAATGGGGAATGTGCCTGAGTAGCCTAGATAGATACTGTAGATGTATGTATATGTATGTATCGGAAGTCTGCCATTTTGTCCTTTGCCACCTTGATTATAACACCCCTATGAGGGTTCTAGTTTTTTTTGCCTGGTTGAACAAATGAGAAAACAAATAAGAGACTATAAATTAATGTAACGGTATTTTTAATTTTGTTGCTGATAATCATGAATAGCCATAATTTAAATGTAGAACTTGCAAGATTACAAGTCCTTGAAAATGATAAAAGAAGTAAAGTACAGTACAGTTGTATAGTACAGTATAGTGTGTTCTTTTTCAGCTGACGGTAGATTCAATTTGTTAGCAGATGGTTTTTCGATACTTCTGTAATAATACGAAACTACTGACTGTCATATTACTGTAATGTCAAGCATTCATAAGTAAAAACATAGATCTTTACATATCCTTCATAATAGCAGCTTATTCAAGATGGGGATATGGCAATGCACTGTCGGCTGGAAGAAAAAATATATATATATTATAGTAGTGGCTTCCAGACCTATACAATTTGTCAATAAATCTGTTCGTGTGACGCCGGCTTTACATGAATATTTAGTATCAATCTATTTAAGCCTTTCATTGTGGGTGATGTATTTCTGTGGCCCAGGGTGAAAATCAGTACCATAAGAGAGGGCTTTTACCTACAATTATATCCTACAAGACAGTTTTATTGTGGTTTCTTATTGAAGATGGATGAACTAAGTTGGGTGAAAAGATGCAAGTCCGTTAGGTACAGATGATTAATTTGTTGTTGTTGTTGTTGTTGTTGTTGTTCCCTAAGCTGCCTGGCCGAACAGCCCCGAGTCCCTGAGGAAGGCCATGGCCACGATCGGGCTTTCCCACAGAGCTCTCATTGAGTGTAGGTTGTGTTGTTGGCGTAAGTGGTTGTGTGAAATGCAGTCTTCTATGATGTGTTTAATGGTATGGGGTGCTGTGTTACATCCCGGGCAGGCGTCGACAACGGAGTCATCCAGTCTCTTCTGATAGCTCAGGAGAGCTGGATGGTGTCCGCATCTCAGCCTGGCCAGGTGGACTCTGTCCTCGCGAGGGAGGGAGGATTCGGAAGGATGGATTTCGGGAGGTCGTGCATGCAGCTGCGTGTTGTCTGTGAGTGAGTGGATGGATTGGCGAGAGATATGAGTATGGATGTGCTTCTGGAAGTTGGTTCGGGGTGGGCAGGGAGGGAGAGAGGACAATAACTGTGTGTGATACCGTGTGCTGGGTATTGTTTTGATATTTCTTGGTGTCTGTGGGTGTGTTGCCATGTAGTTTAGTGGGTGGTCTTGGTTCGTGGAGGCTGCTGCCAGGAATTGAGTGCCTCTCATGTCCAGATGGTCTTTGACTTTGAGGATTTTGGTTTCTTGATGTAGATGATCTGTGGGTGCAGTAGCTGTGCAGCCTGTAATGATCTTCAAGGCTTTGTTTTGGATAGTCTGTAAGGTCTTATGATGTGTTTCAGCTAGGTTAGAAGCCCAGGCTGGGCTTGCGTATTCCATCACTGATCTTATGTATTGTTTATATACTGTGGTGGTAGTTTCTTTGTTGTGTCCAAATTTTGTGTGAGCAAGTGACCTGAGGGCGTTAAGTCTGGGTGTCAGTTTCTTTTTAATGTTTGTGGTGTGCTGTTTGAATGTCATATGAGTATCATATGTTACTCCTAGAATTTTGGGTGTGTGTGTATGTGTTAGGGGTGTGTTGTTTATGGTGAGTTGAGGGATGTATTCGTGTTCACCTGTCCAGCTTGTGAGCAGGGTTGCGGTGGATTTGGCTGGGGCTAGATTCAGTCTGTTTGTAGTGCACCAGCCATGTAGTGTGTTGAGATAGGGTTGAAGGAGATCTGTTGCTCTTCTTGGGTCATGGTGTGTGCATGTGAGTGTTATGTCATCTGCATAGGAGGCTAAGTTTATTTGGCGAGTATTGGGTGTAGTTATATCGTGCATGTACAGATTGAAGAGTGCGGGCGATAGGACGGATCCCTGTGGGACTCCGTTTGGAAAATTTCTGATTTTAGATGACTGACCGGCAAAAGATACGTGTGCACATCTGCCTGCTAGGAAGTTGGCCAGCCACCTTTTTGTGTTGTTGTGCATGTTTGTGTTGTAGATTTTGTTTGTTAGGTTGTGGCGGGGGATGGCATCGAAGGCTTTACTAATGTCGAGTGTGGCTAATAGTGATCTGTGTGGTGGTCTAGCTGAGTTGATGCCGTCAAAAGCTCTTTGTGTAAGGTCTGTGAGAAGAGTGTTTGTGGAGTGCAGTGGCCTAAAGCCATGTTGTGTTGGAGCTAGGGGTAGGTCGGGTGTAATTAGTTGTAATACTAGGCGTTCCATGACTTTGGAGGGGGAGCAAAGGAGTGTGATGGGGCGGTGCGAGGAGGGTAGCGTGGGGTCTTTGTTGGGTTTGGGGAATGTGATGATGATACCATGCTTCCAAATGTCTGGTTGTGTGAATAGCTGTAGTTTGATATGTTAGTGAGTGTTTGTATGCCTTGTGGTCCCAGGTGTCTGAGGTGTATGTTGCTTATGTTGTCTAGGCCACAGGCGGGTGAGTGCTTGAGATTGTTGATGATATGCTTTGTCTGGTGATTGGTGAAGGGTGTATAGTCAGGGTCTGTGGGGAATTGTCTCTTACGCCGGATGACACGTCGGTCGTCTTTGTGAGGTTTTAGGTGGCTGACATGTGAGAAGTGATTGATGAGAGTGTTTGCTTGTTGTTTACATGAAGGAGTAGAGTCTGTTGTTGTGATTGCAGCATGTGATTGTGTTGTGTTGCTGTTGGAAAGTGTGATGCTGTTTAGTGTTTTGTAGAGTTTTTTGGGGTTTGTTTTGTGATCAAGTGTTTGTAGGAAGTTATTCCAATTTAGTTTTTGTTGTTCTTGTATTTTGTTGTTAGTTTGGGTGTTGAGTGCTTGAATTTGTTGTGTGATGTCTTGTGTGTGGGGTGCTGGGGAGTGTTTCAACGTGTCGCGTTGTCTGATGAGGTTTTGAATTTCTGGTGTGAAGTTGGGGTTGTGTCTTTTTCTGTTACCTCTTGGAATGTGTTTCTTGTCAGCGTTTTGGATAGTTTTATTGAGTATGTGTACAGCATTGTTGATGTTAGTGATGGGTGTACTGTTTAGAGTTGTGAAGTGTTGTTCTGTCTCATTTGTAAATGCTTCCCAGTTAGCTCTTTTATAATTGGTGTATGTGTGTTTGTGGCTAGCTGGGGTGAGTCTGGTTTTGGTGGTGATAATGATCGGGAGGTGGTCAGAGCCTAAGGTTCTGACCACCCTCCAGGATGTTGTGGGGGCGAGTTCTGGGGAGCAAAAGGTGATGTCTGGAGATGATGGGTTATAGAGGGCTTGGTGAGGAATATGGGTATGTTGATGGATGTCGTTAAGGATGATGAGGTTATCTGTTTGGTTTTGTAGTACCAGCCCTCTGTCTGTGTCGGGGTTGTCGACAAACCAGGCCGACGTCTTGGCGTTGAAGTCACCACCCAGGATGATGTGTGGGGTGTTTGTGATGTGTTGTAAGTGTGGTCTGTATTCATTTGGTACTGTAGGGGATGTTTGGGGAGGGATGTATGTGTTTATGATGGATTATGTTGGATTTGTTGCCAGTGCGTATTTTAATTGATTGTATTTCTGTTGTGTTATCATTTGGGGGGAGGAGGGATTTGGTTTGTACACTGGTTACTATGTATGATATTTCATTGTGTACCAGGGTGATGAGTCCACCGCCCCCGCCGACAGCCCGGTCTTGTCTGATGGTGGTGAAATTATGAAATGTGGGTGTTTTTTGTGATGTGCGGAGTTTTGTTTCTTGTAAGATGGCAATGTGTATGTTGTGTTGTTTGATGAAGTGTGAGAGTTCGTGTTTCTTTGTGTTAATGCCATCTATGTTCAATTGGAGAATGTTAATGTTATGTGCACGATGTATGTTGGGTGCTGCTGCACGAGGATGGGGTGGGGGTGAGGGAGGGGCTGGAGGTTGGGATGGGTGAGGTGGGGGTGGGGATTGGGGAGCAGGAGATGGGGGTTGGAATGGATTAGGATGGGGTGTGGTGTGTTGAGTTGAGGATGTGGATGGTATGGGAAAGTTAGGTGGGTTAGGGAGGAGAGGTGATTAATTTGTTGTTCTTGATAGCGTAATGCATAAGTACGCAGAATTTTGGTGCGAGTGTCCTAGGTTCGAGTCCTTCGAGTGCCACATGTATTTGTTGATTTTATTAATTGAGTTTAGAAGTGAAGTTGGTTGGTGAAAAAAATATAATAATACAGGTATCCCTCACTATCAGATTTACGATATTATTATAGGTTTTTAGGTGTTTGGGTTTTGGCTTGTCCGAGAACGCATCCCCATTTACCCATTAATTTTATGGTTTGCTATACGATTTTTCTATTTAAGATTGTGTTTTCAGGAACGTAACCCAATCGTAAATCGAGGGAGATCTGTATGATATTTCTTTTTTGTTTTTTTCTCTCACGTTTTGAACGGAATTTGTGACACTCCACAGTTTTGATGTCATCCTACCTCCTTTAATTGTTTTACTAAAGATGGCTATTATATATTTTGCTTGCTCATACCACTAAGTCTTTCACTCATGTATTGTTAAACCATTGGCATTAGTTTGCATCACCATCTTAGCCTGATTTAGTCTCTCTCAGTTCTTGCATTCTCGTCCCTAACAGTCTCGGTCTCATCTTACCCTAATCCTTCGGTCCAGCCCTATGAGAGTTTTGTTCTGAAACTCAGTGGTCTGGTTAAACTATCACATCAAACAAATATAAATATAAAAAAGTTCGCCAGGTGTAAGTGCTTCAGGGGGACTATTTTGAGTCTTGCTAAGACACTGTTAGCACTATAGTCAATTCGCTGTAAGTAGGCGAGACATCATGACCTCTATCCTCTGGAACTCAAATTGGCTGTACATTTCCACATCTATTCCTTGACTGACTCTTCCCAAATGGTAGAAATATTAGCTCGATTACGCTAGTCGTTTTTGAGTTACAGAAGTTAGAGGTCATGATTTCTCGCCTACTTGCAACGAATAGGCTATATACTGTACCAACATTGTCCACTGTGATGACATGATGGGTCTGTGTTGTGGCAAGTCTTTATTAGTTTGCTTGGGAAACAGATTAACTTACTCATGTAGTAATGTACACCCTATGTGGTGGATTGTGTTCTTTTATTTCATAAATTTTAGTTTAGTAAGCGTTGTTTCCACATAGCGATTTTGATAAGTTGTTTTGAATTTGTATTGTCTTTGTCCTGGTTTTGGTTTGCTTTGTTTGCAAGTTTTACATTTTAATTTTACTGTACTGAAGTACTGAAACCACGCTCTCTGTGGATGAAGCAGTCTTTAAACTTGTATGTATATACAGTAAAAGTCCTTTAATCCGACGACCGATGATTCGAATCTCCCAATAGTCCAAATTTTTCAATTTGAGGCCAAATCCGAATTCACCCAATGGTCCGAATTTCAAGAAGTCCCGAAGTCCCCTTTTTGAGGCATTAGTCCACTCAAATGACACATAATGGAGCACACATATATCATATGTTCATGAATTCACTTTAAAAGTTTACCATTGTCATTGTAGCCTATTACCTACTTCAAAACATTCAGATTAATGTTCAAAGGAAGCTACTGATATAAACGTAAACACCACATCGTCTGCTAGAGAGTTTGTTTTGCTCTTGAACGCATCCTTGGGACGCTCCGATGCGCTACTGGCTTGCACCGCATTTTCTGCAAGCGCATTCAGTCTTGAGCTTGAAAACGCACCTTTGGACGTTCCGATACGCTACTATTTATAGTTCAGTGATCGGAGCGTCCCAAGGGTGCTTTCAAGACAACAAGACAAGGGTGCTTTCAAAACAATATAATATAACAGAGCACGTCACAAAAGGAAAATTACAAGAACCTCTCAGGGAAGTGCCGTTGTTAAGGCATTACTTCCCGAACCACATCTGATCTGATCTTCAAGAGCAAGACAAACTCGCTAGTAGACGGAAGAAGAAGAAGAAGACGATGCGGACATATGGTGTTTACGTTTATATCAGCAGATTCCTTTGGCCATTGAATGTTTTGAAGTAGGTAATAGGCTACAATGACAATGGTAAACTTTTGAAGTGATTTCATGAACATATGAGCCGATATGTGTGCACCATTGTGTCATTTGGGTGGCCTAATGCCTCAATGTTTTCGTCAGGCCACAGGTTCATAGGGGTAAAGTCCGATAATCCGAAAAATCCACTAATCCGAACGAGGGCCGGTCCGCTGCCCTTCGGATTAACGGAAGTTTACTGTACTATGTATATTCACAAACTTTTCTGAGTGACTGTGTACTTGTGTATTGTTTAGGTTCACCAAGCCATGGCAGTCAAGGCGGAGACAGAGTTCTACCGGCGCTGGAGGAGTTCAGTGACGGACGAGGGTGAAGGGTACACCATGGGAGCGCTATACTGGCAACTCAACGATATATGGCAAGGAGCATCATGGGCAACCCCTGGCAACCAACAGTTATTGTCGTTATCGAGCACTTGGAACCCCACCACTTTTTGACGGATAGCAACAACAGATGGCATTCGCGTCTAGTACGCCTTAGGGCAAGCTCTAGGGCATTTACACTATAGAGTCTGGTTCCTGACCACTTTTTGCCTCCTGGTACACGAAATACACACTTGCATTTTCGGTCCTTTGCAGACAAGGACAATTGGGTTTGCCAATGTTATAATTGACTTTCTATTGCAAAATAATTTATATTGAGGTTGGAGTAGAAATAAGGATTATGTATTCAATGCTATACAATTATTATGTGGTATTTATTATGGGATAGTTGCTAATTTTACCTGGAATGCCAGAATATGTTAAAAGCCGAACTAGTGATCAGCTTGCAAAACAACACGAAACAGCTACTGGATTTGTGAAAGACAAATCAGTGTTTTTTGTGTTCTAAATCAATCAGTAATCTTCCATTCTTCCACTGGCATGGTCTGAAAGCATTGTTGCTGTGACATATGCAATATTGATTGATAATTTAAAGTAAATCAGCTGGTAAATAGTCTATTTTCACTGGCTCCGGACACAAATCAACTCGTTCCCTAGTCGTTTCGCTATCATAACACAATTTATTCTTTAAATAACCTTAATAAGCAAGCCATAACCAACTATATCATAGCCTACGTTATTTTATATTGGGATAGGCCTATGCTTATCCTCTTATTCCGACAGTAATAGTAGGAAATCATGAAAGAAAGGTACGGTGATGTCATTTCCCTGAATACCGATTTTCGTTTATATTCCGCAGGGAAATTGAAGAACCTAATCAATCTAGTTTGGGATAAGGTAGGATAGCTGTCCTCTCTGATGATGTATGGATCAATTTTATTTGTAGTCGTTGCCTTCGTCCAGTGGAAGAATGAAATATATATTAATCGAAAAACAGGACGAAATAAAGTATATTGAGTATGTTGTTTTTATTTGTCCTTGATATGTATATACAGCTAAGGCCATATGGTGAGCGTGCATTAGTGCATTTAATAATTATTTTAGTTGGTGACGTGAGCTCAAACAATGGTTTTGATCATATAATATGTTCTTTTACAGTATAATATATATATATACGTATATATATATTTAATTATATATATATATATAGTTCGTTCATGTCAGAGAACATTACTTATGTACATAGATGTTGTAACAGGATAGATTAGAGGCTACATAATGTAGGTCTTGACATTACGTCAAATTTGTGATTACTATAGGCTATAGTACATACAGTACTGTGGAGTGCATTAATGAAAGAGAAGTGCGATCCCGTAGAGTTTTTTCACTATTAGTTGTGGATAGCAACAACAGATGGCGTTATTTTGTGATGGCATCTGTCAAGCTTTAGGAGCACAATTATATTAGTACATTAGATAGCAGGTTTCCCATCTAGTATATAATCTCTGATCATGGGCATCTACTGGTCAGTTCAACATTTGTACAGACTTTACCAGAACGTCCTGAACTTCCCAAATTGACTAACTCCTTGAGTATGAAGAGAGTACGTTAATATATGCGTGATTAAGTTGATTGGGACCCAAATTCACTTACTCATATAGTGATGTACTGTACACTCGACCAAAAACAATCTTTACACTAACGCTCAAAACATTCTGGAAGTGGGTCGAAATCTTAGGATAATACCTCACAGACTTATGTTTCACCCGATTCATTCCGTTCACACTAGATTTTATTTACAGCTCACTAGTGTAAAGATTGTTTTTTGGTCGATCGTACATTCTATGTGGTGGTTTTGTGTTCTTTTATTTCAAATGTGTATTTTGCTAAATCGTTATTTCCACATAGTGATTTTGATAAGTTATTTTGTCTTTATATTGTGCAGTTCCTGTTTTTGGTTTGTTTGTTTTGCAAGTTATACATTTTAATCTAACCTGGAGCTGTGTTTTTGTCATCCAAGCTGGAGCTTGAGCAGTCTTGGACCTCCCAAGACATGCTTGGTGCTATTGGTGATCAGTCTGCCAAATCCAGTGTCAATTTGATGAGACACAAAGCTTTGATAGCGTAATGCATAAGTGCGCATAACTTCAATGTGAGTATCCTAGGTTCGAGTCCTTGGAGTGCCACATGTATTTGTTGATTTAATTAATTGAGTTTAGAGGTGAAGTTGGTTGGTGGAAAAAACATAATAATAATAATCTGATTTTTATACTGCTGTTCATGTTCACACACTTGGGAATCTCAACATAAATAACACATAAAGATGTTACATGGCACTGGCTGCCAGGCAAATTTTGATCATAGAAAATTAACTGTAAAATTTCCTGTATGATAACCCCTAATACATAACTGATTTTACAGAGTACAAAGGGCGTTGGAAGATGCTGCACTACTACGTCAAGAACTTCTTTGCTCCAGTTATAACTTCTGTATACATGGATGTAGAAAATGTAAGTCCATCATTCATTTTTGGCCTGGATATACACTAGTCTATTTATATCCAACTGACGCTAATTTAAATCCCATACCACCTGATTTCTCTATACTTAACCTAACTTCTGTAACTCAAAAAAAGGCTAGAGTAAATGGGCTGTATATTACCACACCTATTCCCTATCTGACTCTTCCCAAATGGTAGAAATATTAGCTCCATTACTCTAGTAATTTCTGAGTTATAGAGACTAGTAGTTAAAAATTTGGACCAACTCATATTGAATTACTATAGTTCAGGTCAGGGATGCTTGGAATTTTATTTGCCATAGCTATTTTGAAAGGTGAATGTAAAAGTACTGTACAAATGATATTTTGAAAGATGCAGTAATATTCACTACTGTTTATGGTATTTGGTACTACGTAGAAGTAATTTGTTAAAACCTACTTTTTGGGAAGTCAAGTTTTTTCTTAACCCTCTCGCTATCTTGTGGACTCTGGGGTTGCCGTTTAGCATTCAGAAAGAGAGTTCTCTCAATCTCATAATTATCTCTCCAAAATAGTTTTATACCCACAGCTCACTCAAAGACAACTGCAGAGGTTGAAGTAACTAAACTAAAGGTGTCTAAACATCCCTGATGGTCACAAAGACCTATCCTAGAAAGGGTGCAAATCGTTTCCTGTGCATGAAAGGGTTAAATTACAAAGTAAAGTACTGTAAGTTAGTTTGGAAGGTATTATACCTTAGATAAATTGTGTTCTATTCTAACTTCTGTAAAACTGTCTTGATGGTGTAATGGTTAGAGCGTGTAAGTTCTGTATGAGATATCCTAGGTTCGAATCCTGGGAGAATCACATCTATCTATCTATCTATTTCCATATGGCCACGAACTAAACGCCCCCATGCACCTCTGTCCCCAGTCAGTCGACGCCCCTCCTCACATGCTTGCATTAATTTAATTTGGGGGTTATTGGTGTTAAGAACTATGTTAAAAATATAATCGTATAGCAGTAACAAAAAAAAACATTAAGTCCTCATTGTACAGTCGCGCTAATAAGTGATGTCTCGGCACCGATTATGTTTTGATCAATAATTGGTACCAGCAATATTTACACATGCTTACAACAACAACAACACATGCTTTCTTTCTTTTGAGTGAGATATACTAACATGTTCCTACACTTACCCACCCTAATCATCATCTGACAGACATTAATACAGCACACAGCGAGCCAAGCGTAACGACACCGGAGACGCGACCTATTTGGCCAACCGTACTATAGGTAACTATATTTATCCATCAGGTGAAAGTGTACGTGGTGAGTGACCTGATGGATGACGTTGAAGGTGCTACTCTCACCATCAACCTCCATCGCTACGACCAATTGGTTCCTGTATCATCATCCAACACCAATATCACTGTGGTTAGTACAGTATATTAATAATTTTTAGCTTTACCAACAGTATAATAATTCATTCAGGTTCAGGGATAGTTTATAGAGAGTCCTTCCTTAGGGTTAAGGCCCCATTAATTACTCCTTCCTTTCATCTATCCGTAGCCTATGATAGCGCAGTTGGAAAGTGTGTACATGCTTAGATTGATATGCAGGATTCGAAACTGCATAATAAATCGTAGGCTTGTCCACCATTCATTAACTGTCTTCGTAGCGCAATGGATAAATGCACTGAATTTCGGTGTGAGCATCCTAGGTTCGAATCCCTGGACTGCCACATGTATTTGTTGATTTCATAATTGAGTTTAGGAGTAAAGTCGGTTGGTGGAGGTAACATAATAATTATATGAGTCATCGGCCAACACAAATATCACTGCATTTAGTATATCTATAGCTCTAATAATGCTGCCTCTTCTTTATTAACAAAACCATCAATGTGGTTAGTATATTAATAGCTCTACCAACACTACTTCTCTATTCTCTAACAACATAACTATCACTGGGGCTTGTACATTAATAGCTTAACCAACACTATCTCTAATGTGTCATCAACCAACAAAGCTATCACTATGGTTAGTATATTAATAGCTCTACCAATACAACCTGTACCGGTATTTCTCTTTTATCTAACAACATAACTATCACTGCGGATAGTACAATAATAGCTCTAACAACACTACAGTGCTTCTTTATTCTCTAACAAAAAAACTATCACTGTGGTTAGTATATTAATAGCTCCAACATCACTACTCTTATGTGTCATCAAAAAACAAAATGATCACTGTGGTTAGTATATTAATAGCTCTAACAATGTTGCCTCTTCTCTATGCTCCACCAACAATACCTCTTAGCTATTCTCTAACAACATAACTATCACTGTGGTCTGTGGATAATACATTAATAGCTCTAACAACACTACCTTTATATTCTCTACCAACATAACTATCACTGTGGTCTGTAGATAGTACATTAATAGCTCTAACAACACTACCTCTATATTCTCTAACAACATAACTATCACTGTGGTCTGTGGATAGTACATTAATAGCTCTAACAACACTACATCTATATTCTCTAACAACATAACTATCACTGTGGTCTGTGGATAGTACATTAATAGCTCTAACAACACTACCTCTATATTCTATAACAACAAAACTATCACTGTGGTCTGTGGATAGTACATTAATAGCTCTAACAACACTACCTCTATATTCTCTAACAACATAACTATCACTGTGGTCTGTGGATAGTACATTAATAGCTCTAACAACACTACCTCTATATTCTCTAACAACATAACTATCACTGTGGTCTGTGGATAGTACATTAATAGCTCTAACAACACTACCTCTATATTCTCTACCAACAAAACTATCACTGTGGTCTGTGGATAGTACATTAATAGCTCTAACAACACTACCTCTATATTCTCTACCAACATAACTATCACTGTGGTCTGTGGATAGTACATTAATAGCTCTAACAACACTACCTCTATATTCTCTAACAACATCTATCACTGTGGTCTGTGGATAGTACATTAATAGCTCTAACAACACTACCTCTATATTCTCTACCAACATAACTATCACTGTGGTCTGTGGATAGTACATTAATAGCTCTAACAACACTACCTCTATATTCTCTACCAACATAACTATCACTGTGGTCTGTGGATAGTACATTAATAGCTCTAACAACACTACCTCTATATTCTCTACCAACATAACTATTACTGTGGTCTGTGGATAGTACATTAATAGCTCTAACAACACTACCTCTATATTCTCTAACAACATAACTATCACTGTGGTTAGTATAATAATAATAATAATAATAATTATTATTATTTATTCCAGACACATAAGATAGATACAGTATAAATACAGTACGACCTAATGGTCCATATCACATACACTTCTCGTCAGAGCACAGATAATAATTATACACAAAGATATATTAATAAAGACACAATAAAATAAAAAATACAGTAGGCCTATTTACAGAATAGAGCACATATCACATTTTGTCACAATATAACACAGATAGGCTAACTAAGGCTATTGCTCAATGTTGGTTAACACCTATTGCACAGATCATTGCTCATAGTTCAATTAGACCTATATATTACATTACAGTACATACTATGTGTGCAGCAGCTTCTGCCAGTGAGATATAATACGGGATTCATAGATATGATCACTAGACCAAAGAGCTACAATCAGCGTGTTACTGGAGGATTGCAGTCGCTGCGAAAAGCTGTACACCAGTCTCCTGATGACAGCCCGACAGCACTGCACATCCAACAGTGTGCACACCATACTAGTGCTTTCATATTTAGAGAGACCAATGAACATCTTGAGTATATTATGATAGGATGTACACAGACCATTTATGGTGGCTCTCTTATACTTCCACCACAAATGGGCCGTGTACATAGAGGAACAATATGTCCGGAACAAAGTGACTTTAGTTTCCCAATTACACATGTGGAATTTTCTCAAGATGGTGTTACCACGTAAATATAGCTGTCTGCGCTGACGGCCGATATCTGCATCATCTGAGCAATCGTTTGAGATAATGTGTCCCAGGTATTTTATTTTGTTTACTTCTTGAATAATTTGATTATTGAGTGAGAAATTTGGCAGTTTACTTTTATACAGTAATTTTGATCTAAATATAAGAACAGCACTTTTCAGTGGGTTGAATTTAACACAATGTTTACTACCAAAAGATTCACATATATCAAGAAGTTTGCTCAGACCCGCAGAAGACGGTGCAATAATGACCAGATCATCAGCATACATGAGATGGTTGATGATTTTATTCCCACCATAACATCCAATCTGCTCTTTATTCAATTTATCACTTAATTCATCCATATATACATTGAATAAGTAAGGTGAGAGAATACTACCCTGTCTCACTCCATTGGTTACTGTAAAGGAATCCGAAATAATGTTACCCCATCTTACATTAAATGTTTGATTGGCGTACCAGTACTTCAAGATTCTCAGTATATAGGATGGCACTCCCCTTGTTGCTAATTTATCAAACAGGATATTGTGGCAGACTCTGTCAAATGCCTTACTAGCATCAAGAAAGCATGCAAAAATAGAGCTGTTCATTTTGATGTACCCATCCACTAGCTCCTTCAGAGTGTAGATGCACTGGTCCGTACCATGATTCTTTTTAAAACCAAATTGATTACTATTAGTTGAGATATACACTGAGATTCTGTCTAAAATGATTAACTCTAGTATCTTACTTACAATACTGGCAAGGGCAATAGGTCTATAGTTGTCTTTTGATGTAATTTTGCCAGCCTTGTCTTTAATTACTGGTATCAAGGTAACGGACATCATAGATTCTGGTAGGAAACCATGGATTAGAAAGCTGGTAAAGCAACTGCTGAGTTTCTCCAAGAGGAGAGTGGAGGAGTACTTCAAATGTTCAGCATATATACCATCAAAACCACAGGATTTGTTAGCATCTAGCCTACTTATTGCAGCCTTGATTTTTTCACTTGTAACTTTAATTGTGTCATATTTTTCTTCTTTGTTACACTCTGTTGTAGCAGCAATGGTATTTCCTTGGTGCCCAACAGAGTTAAACAAAGTTTGGTAATGTGTTTTCCAAAGATTGGCTATGTTATTAGTACCAGAGATCCCATCTACACTAACGGGTAGAGGTGTGCAGCTATTATGCATTTTTTTAATATCCTTCCAGAAGGCCAATGTGTCTTTGCTAGCAAAGTTTTTGGCCAATGCTTCTCTTCTTAATACATTTTCATTGTTTTTTATATATCTGATTGCATACTTGCATCTAGCCTTTAGTCTGGTGAACATGTCAAAAATGGGTCCCTGTCTCGGTTTGTTATGATCCAGCCATACACTACGAGCATCTCAGGATGCCTGGTATAGTTCTGAAACATGGTCATTCCACCCAGGTTTGTTAAAAGAGTAATTTTTGTTATGCTTGTGAAATACTATGTCACTAGCCTTAGTAAGACAAGATATAATATTATTGTACAGCTTGCTGACTTCTTCTCGATGACTAGCATTAACACAATTGGGGTCTTCACAGGTAATGGCATCCTCACTGCCAGGATCAAGCTCAGAAAGGAGAGTGTGTGTTAAAGTGCAAAATTGCTCACACTCCTCCTCGTCAAGCCCGCCCCATGGCAGTTTTGGATTTACACTATTGTTTGACTGGGTTAATTCTGGCGCTCTTTCCAAACTAGCTGTTAAGGTCAATGGGATATGATCTTCATCTGTATATGTATACTGAATTTCCATATTTGTTATCATATCATGGAAATCAGCACTAGCTACGGTATGATCTAGCCAAGACGTTGAGCCCCATGCTGCACTGACACATGTGTAACTACTATGAGGGAGCATGAGCTGAGAAGAGATAATTAGATCATGCTCACCACAGAAGTTAGTCATATGACTAGCAAACAGAGAGTTACTCATGTCCTTCAGATTAGCATTCCAGTCCCCTATTACAGAGTAGCAGGTGGTATTTAGTTCTTGTAAAAGAGCACTTAGCTCTCCAAGGCATTCCAGGTATTGTTCTTCATTTTCATTACATTGGTAGGGCAAGTACACACTAAGAATAACTACTTTCCGTTGGATATCTTCTATTTCTATACCTGTACACCATGGTAAATTTGTTACAAGTGGTTTAACCCGGCTGTCTAAAGAGTCCCTCCACAAAATAGCTACTCCTCCCGGTGGGTGACCTGCTACTAGACCATCCATAGCATCGGTTGTCGAGACCCCAAACCCATGAAAATTATCACAGATAGTACTGAGGTTACCCAAATCCTGTTTAAAATACCAAGTCTCCTGCAGGCACACAATATCACTGGTATTAAATACGTCTACTACATCAGGGCGTAGGAGAAGCCCTCTGTTGGTTTTAGGGAGCCCCTACAGTTATAAGTAGCAATACGCAAATTGTTGGGAGATGAAGTAGACTTTATATCCATGATTAAGAGTTGTTGGGAGGGTGGGTTACCGTAGTTATAGAGTCCTCATTTGTTGATACCGGTACCTGTGCCCTACGTTCTCTCCACCAGTACACCGATGCTTCCTCTGGCCAAAGTTCTTCATCCATAAACACCTCGGGATTTGGACACTCGCAGTTTATTCTGAATGAAATATATGTGTGCCTATCAGACCAGGGAATAATTGGTTCAACATCCATACTAAGACTGAGTTTATTGGAGAGATATTCTTTCAAGTCGGATGCCGTCACTCCTGGCTTAAAACCTGTCGCGAATACTTTGGCTATGCGTGATCTTTTCACTTTTTTAACTGTACTTATCCCCGTACTTTTATTTTTACCCTTAATCCCCTGATGCATAAAGTTCCTAGGTTGAATTTGCACAGCCATAGAATTCCTAACATTGTTTGTGGTACCAGTACCGGTACCTCCATTCAGCCTCTGTTCCCCCTCAGGTATGTGATGAGTTTTACCTTTGGTGGAATGTACCCTAAACCATTGTCCTTGAACAGTACCCTCCCCCTTATCACCTGAGGGTGGAGGCGTTGTGATCCTGTCGATAGGGGTTGTCGTCGAGCTCCTTCCCGTCGCAAGTGCTGTAGTGATGCCTTGCGCGTTGCCTGTACTTACAGCTACATTATAGGCCCCAGGTGTTGCTATACTCATTATAGCGGGTGTACCGCTTCCGACGCTCCTCACTGCAGGGTAGACTTCATTAATTTCCTCAGTGGCAGAAGTTACGTTGATGTTAGGCCTACCTCGGGTTGTCTCGTTGGTTCTACTCGTTATGGCTGTGGCTTCCTGTGTGATGGAGGAGGCGCCACTGGCACCTGGTGTGGAGCAGCTGGTGGTGGCATCAGTAATTTCCCCTGTGGCAAAGGTTTCAACGGAGTTAGGCCTCCCTCGGGTTGTCTCGTCGGAGTCGTCGCCGTCGGTTCTGATCGTTGTGTCGTGGACAGTTGTGGATGTGGCCGTGGTCTCCTGTGTAGTGGAGGGGGCGCTATCTGATGTAGTGCGGCTGGTAGTGGACACTGCAGGTGTGGTATTTATAGGCTCTGGATTAGTGTCATTTACAGATGCAGTAGGCCTAGGCCTATTTGAGGGAAAGCCACCTGAAGATATTAAATTTCCTTGGGATTGGCTGTAGTCCTCAATCACTAGCACTCTACTACTCAGATCACCAGTTGCACTCAATAAGTCCTTCATACAGTCATTTTGGGCTGAGGAACACTTTCTCAGATTAGAAACTTCTGACTGAGTTTTCTTGATCTCACTAAGGAGCACAGTAACGTCAACATGATCAAATTGGATGGGTGGGAGTTTACCAAGGTTATGGGCAACAAATGTGGGTATATTATTACCTTTTTCCAGAATCAGCTTAATTATGTCTTTAATATTCTCACTATTTTTGTTGGGACCCTGTCTTTTCCTGTTCCGGTCACTATTGTGACCGGATAGCTGTACCAGCACTACTTGTATGTTTTCTCTATTAGAAAAATTATCACTATGGTTAGTACAACAATAGTTTTACCAACACTACCTCATCACCACCTGGCTCCAGCAAAATTGACAGTTGATTGCACACCTTTTCAGAGCACTTGCTCCGATATTGTCTTTATGTTGTGTGGAACCAAGAAGAAAATTAAGAAGAGATAGCGTAGGGATGCAGCGACCCCACCGCCCGCCACTTCGGTGGTGCAGTCAGCCTCTGTAGCAGTTATGGTGATTTCTTGTTACTGCCTTATTGTAGCACGGTTAAGGCTGATGTAGTGCGATTCGCCAGGTGCAAGTGCTTCAGGGGGACTTTGTTGAGTCTTACTGAGACACTGTTAGCGCTATACCAACGTCAGCCACAATAATAACATGATGGGGCGTTGTTGTGGCAAGACTTTGTTGTACTGTGCTGCAGTAAAGAGACTAAAAGCACGCTCTCTGTGGATGAAGCGGTCTTTAAACTTGTATTTACTTGTATGTGTGTACAGTATAGGCGTTTAGTTATCTCTGATTAGCTAATATTTGTGTTGTGATTATAGTTATGCTTTAGTTTGCTGTGTTTGGCAGGCATTTCAGTTAAGTTATCCAGTTTCTCAAATAGATTAAGACAAACATAGTATAGATAACTTTCATAATCCACTTGCAAGTCTCCCTCGATTTACAATTGGGTTACGTTCCTGAAAATACGATCTTAAATAGAAAAATCGTATAGCGAACCCTAAAATTAATGGGGTAAATGGGGATGCGTTCTGGGACCAGCTAAAACAGAAACACAAACGCCTAAAAAACCTATAATAATATCGAAAATCGGGGCATCGGATAGTGAGGGAGACCAGTATTTAATTTAATGGTTTTGTATTCATGTATTCTGTTTATGTATGTATGTATTTTGTATAATCTTTTGTATTCCAGAGTGGACAAGCAACAAATGAAGCGTTGAGCTTGAACATCTGGTCTGACCTTGTACTAGACACCCACTGCCAGGACGGACTATACGATGCTGTAGACGTGTTTCCTCACCTCCCACCTCACACTACCCGAGGGTAACACGCTGCAGGTCCCTCGTAACTTCTACCTCATGGGACGACCAAAGGACGCCCCCCTCCTACATGCCCAGCTCCAGGTGGGATTTAATTTAACTACTTTTGCCTTTATTCTGACTATCATTAGAACTATATTGTTAAGCTTAGGTGGGCGGTCACTGTGGTGTGCTCCACTGCATGTCTGCCTGCTGAGACCGGAACTTCTCCGGGAGGTCGGGGGCCGGGGGAGTGCTGGAGGCCCTTAGTGATCCTTGGTCTCTGGGTCTTATCCTGGGTGACCTAGATGTGTGTGATTTTTTCGCCTTTTTTTTTTGGTGCTGTCCCTGTTCGGGCTTGGTCTCAATTTGGCCACCCCCAGCTATGGGGTATGTGCCTGAGTATTATACATACTGTACATGCATCCCCCCAGGGGGTAAGGGGGCGTTCATCTAATGGTGGAGTAAAAAAAATATATGCTTCACACATCCTACTGCATGTCGTACAAGGCGACTAATAGGGGGGATGGCGATAGACTTGTGGACCAACAGCCATTACTATGCAATAAAGTCTTTATCTTAGCACTGTCTTGGTATGGCACTGCTGAGGCTGGTGGGGTGCGGATAGGTGCCACAGGGGACTGAGTCTTACCTGGGCGCTGTTTGGCACCACACCTGTGTCCGCAACAGTGTTTGCATATTGGAGCAGTGTTGGGGCAGGACTTTATTGTTCTATAGTCCAAATTGCCTAATATACAGTAGAGTCTTGTTATATCTTTTTGTAACACTGTTAAGGCTGGTGTGGTTGCAGATACTGCAGGTGCAAGTGCTGCAGGGGGACTCTGTTGAGTCTTGCTGAGGCATGGTTAGCACTATACCAACATCAGCCACAGTAATGACTTGGTAGGGCAGTGCTGTGGCGGGACTTTATTGTACTACAGTACACTCCAACTACTGAAAGGCAACCCCGTCTGAGCCGTTACAATGCATGTAATGGAAAATTATGCTAAACCAATGTATGTATACATGCATAGGAACAAAAGGCACTGAAAGCTTAGCCCCTTGAAGATTATGATGCATTTTGACAGTAAATTCTGGCTGAATTAATTAACTGTGTTAGAAACGTGAGTTTTTCTCCTGGGCGACCTAGATGTATGTGAATTTTTTTTTTTTTTTTTTTTTTTTTAAGGCTATCCTGAGTTGGCCACCCTAAAAAAAAAAAAAAAAATTTATGTGCCAGAGTAGGCTATATACTGTAGATTAATAGATAGAAACGTAAGTAAGTAAGGTTGTAAGATTGTTGTTGTTCCCCAAGCTGCCTGATTGTAAGATTGTTTTAGTCTCCCATTCCTCTAGTCTCAGGCAGGTGTTGCCTTATGCATTTATGTTTGATGCTAAAGTTTGGACTTTGCATTACTTTTTAAGTGCTTGACCTTGCATTGGGAGGTTGGTACTATGAGCTCTGTGCCCCATAAATTTTTCTTTCCTCATAAGCAGTACACTATTCATAGTGCAGTTGGGTCCAGTACATGATTAGATTGATATGATGATATCCATTATTCGATACATGGATATTTATCATGGTCATGTGCTGAACCTTAACTGTCTTGATGGGGTAATGGTTAGAGCATGTGAGTTTTGTATGTGGTATCCTGGGTTCGTATTCTGAGAGGATCACATGCTTTCATAAATTTCATTTCGTCTGAAGAATGATATTACTTAATACCCTTCCTAATCTGAATAAAGTCTTCTAATAATTGCCAAAAAAATACACAGAAAAGAAATACATAATCGGATCTTGGAAGGGTTAATTATTAAACTAAAGTTTTGACTACAGTATACAGTATTTTTAAAGTGTTCAACCCTTATCTACCCCCAGGTGAGTGGTGTATCAGAGCCGGTAGTGTCCAGCGGGAGCAACTGGACCTTTACCGTGAGCATGACCAGCGATGCCGTGGCGCTCTTCGTATGGCTCCAGACGGACGTGGCGGGCATCTTCTCCGACAACGGCTTCATCATGACCCAAGCTTCAGTGGAGGTTCTCTTCTACGCCGACAAAGAAACCACCAAGAGTGAACTGGAGGCTTCACTAACGGTCATGTCTCTCACCGACACATACACCACACAGGAGGGACTTAGAGATCGAGCCTTCCACCCTAACGACCTCAATAATGTAATTTCTTTACACTAGGAATAAATTGTAAGACTTGCAAAATAAACACACAAACCCAAAAAACACAAATTCACACACATCTAGGTATTGGGAGTGAAATTAATAAATTAAATTATAATATTTGCTGTACTGGGTCCTCTTCTACACTGACGATTACATCACACAGATCCCCAAGGAGCAAGAGGGACTACTTAAATTGCAAAACTTGCAAAACATACAAACCAAAACAGGAACCACACATTATAAAGACAAACAAATCTGTCAAAGCCACTATGTAGAAATATTACATCTCAAAACCACCATAATGTATTCCTGTTTCACATTAAGGTTGTATGGCATTTACTCTGATGTTTGCATATTATATACTCAGGCACATACCCCATAGCTGAGGGTGGCCGACTCGAGACAGAGCCCGAACAGGGACAACTCAACATAAAAAACAAAACAAAATATATATTCACACACATCTAGGTCGCCCAGGAGAAGACCCAGAAACCCAGGATCACTAGGGACCTCCAGCATTTTCCCGGCCCCAGACCTCCCGGAGAGGTTCTGGTCTCATCTAGCATCATGAATTATAGCGATATTCTGGAGATTTGAGCCATTTTAGAGAGATATTATAGAGATTGTGACAATATTTTAGCTATTTCCGACTTTATTTGGTATATTCCTGTCTCACATTAAGGTTGTATGGCATTAACTCTGTGATAATAACATAAATACTGTGGCCAAAGCTGTGATCATTTTGTTATCAATGTTATCAATTCCAAGTGAAATTAAACCCCTTCTGTACCTGTCGACATTAATTTCATTATATTTTGGCTACTACTAATCGATTTTATTCAGTTTAGGAAGGAGCTCTAGCAATTACAAAGCTTTCAACCATCTCAATCCTTCCTAAGCTGCATAAGATCGTCTAGATATAGTTAGAATATAATAGAACAGACATCGCTGGTGCAAAGGACACAGTTTGCTCTACAGTATTGAGTAGTGCATATGAAATTTTTTGTAGCTGAATTTTATAGGAAATGATTATATTTATACAGCATAATTATAACATTAATGTTGATAATTATGTATATTGATATTTGATATAAAACAATACATTTTATTGGATGCAATATGGAGTATTCTTTATTCCCTTGACTTGTGTCACCTGTAACCTGTGAGAAATGTGGTATACAATATGTTGGAAAGACGGAGCAATGTTTAAGAGAAAGAGCCTACGGGCATAGATCAGGAATTAAGAACGGCATCGACTCCAAGATTCTTCTATATAAGCATTTTAACACAGATTGTACTAAATTTGATTGTAAATACAAAATTATAGAAATTGTTCAAAGTAATCAAAATGTTTTAGATAGAGAAAATTATTGGATTGGAAAATTAATGACCATCTATCCATTTGGACTTAACAATCAAATAAAAAATGTAGGCAACATTTTGTATAAAGATTTATTAAAAAACGATTTTAATAACCCATATTTTAACTTCCCTGTTTTAAACAGAAGACCTGGTAGACACGGTAATAGAAGACTAAATACATTTAATAAAAAGAAAAGCAGGTCTGATATTATAATTATTGTTAATAATTTATATTCATTATATCGAAATTTCGGAATTAAAAAATTAAAAGATTCATTGAAAGGCCTACAAAAGAAAAGTTTTGCTCCTTTTATAGAAAATATTCTATATAATAAACATAATTTCACAAATAAATTTAAGAATATAGTCTTTGCTTTTATGGGATATATTAGAGCTAATTCTAAGAAATCCAAAGATAACCGTATTAAAGATAAAGTCATGTCCACTTTAAATTATTCCTCTAAAATTTTAGACAAAATTAATGTTAACAGTCTTATTAATTCAAAGAAAGTTAAGTCCATGTTACCAGATGGTTGTAAAGATTTCAAACCATTAATAGTGTATTCATATGAACGACCTGTTGGGTCTATTATTTGTAATTATAATAAAGTTTTAGGAAATCTTTCAGATAATGATATTTTCAATAATAATAAATGCGTGTGTGAAAGAGTCATGGATATGCCAGCTAGCAGATGTGATGCACTAGCAAAGTTCATTTATAGTCCGATATGTCACATATTAACAGGTGATGTAGAACTAGTTAAACATTTTGCAAACGACAAATTAGCGGAGCTATGTCGTAAAGGGTTTAAATTTAGAATAGGGAGTAATAAAGTAACATGGGACATAATTTTAAAAGATATTGTTTTTTCAGTCAATAAATTAAAAGATAAATTGTTAAAAATTGCGTGCTGCAATGCGAGAGAACTAGAAGCATGGTCTAAATTATTAATTAAGTTAATTAGAAATAAAATTTTCTCGCTTAAAAATGAATTTAATCTTTCAGATTTTATAGACTATAATTATAATAAGCTTAAAGCTGATTTAATAAATTTACATAAACATTTTGTAATCACTACAGTAGATAAAGCCAGCAATAATTATAGCTTCACATGTAAGAAATTTTATCTTGAAAATATGAAAAAAGAATTAGGTATTAAGGGTAACATATTACGTAAAAATATTTGCGGTAATTCTGTTTATGAAATTCAAAATAATCTGAATATTGATAACTTAATCGATGAACATACCAAGAAAAATATAATATTTGATATTAAACTTTCTGATAAGAACAAGTGCATTGCAAAATTATACATGTTACCTAAATTTCATAAAAGACCTTATAAATATCGCTTTATTGCCGGAGCAAAATTTGCTACCACTAAAACTCTATCAGAACAAGTAGTAAATTGCTTAAAATACATTAAAAGTACTCATAAAAGATATTGTAATACCATCATGAGAAGAACTGGCATTAACTATTATTGGAGTGTTGACAATTCGTTAGAAGTTATTGATAAAATAAATACCATGCCGAAAGTTACCTCGGTACATAGCTTCGACTTTTCAACTTTGTATACCAATTTGCCTTTAGATTTAGTATATTCAGAGCTTTGCTTTATTATAGATTTGCACTTTGACAGGTTCGTTAGGAATGGTAATTATTTCATAAATGTTTATACATATTTTAATAATGCATCACTTAGCTCTACTCCCACTAGTTCTGTATATTTTGATAGAACTAAACTTAAAGATGCCCTTAAATTCCTCCTTTTCAATACTTATGTTAGATTCGGGCCGTACATTTTCAAACAAATATTAGGAATTCCTATGGGTGGAAATGCTAGCCCTTTAATTGCAGACTTATTCTTGCTTGCTTTAGAATTTAAATATATAAAAGACTTAGTTGACAGTAGCAAGAAAAATAAAATTCCAGAAAAATTAGCACTTGCTAAACTGTTAAGTAATAATAGTAGATATATTGATGATATTCTTGTTTGCAATTTGTTAAATTTTAATCAAGTTGCTAAACTTATTTACCCTAATTCTATTCCCCTCACACAATGTAACGTAAATTATAAAGTTGAAAATTTTCTTGATATAAATATAGAGATTGTTAATGAACAGTGCATACTTAAAGTATATCACAAAGTTGATGATTTTAATTTTAACGTAATAAACTTTCCTTTCCCTAGTAGTAATATCGATAGTAAAATCACTTATAATTGTTTTTATTCCCAATTAATAAGATTTTGTAAAATCTGCACTAAAGTAGATGACTTTTGGGCTAGAGCTAGGTTACTATACAGACTCTTAGTGGACAGAGGTTTTGAGGCAAGTAAATTGTTCCATAAATTTAATCTTTTTAGGGTCAATTATTGTGACTGTATTCTAAAATTTGACATCAATAATTTTAATCAAGCATTTTTAACTTGAAGTTTCTTGTATAACCTCTGCTTACTTTTTGTCTGTATTTATTGTTTATCTTTTTCTTTTTCTATTATTATTATTATTATTATTTATATTGATGATTTTTTAAATTTATTGTTCTTGTTAAAAGAGTACTCTTTGTTTAAATCTGTTGTTACTTCATATTTTGCAATTATTTCTCTTTATATTATATGTATTCATTGTCGATAGTATCAATTGCTTACTTTTGCGATTTCCTTAGTTTATTTGTGCTATAAATGTAGGTTATTTGTAGGGTAGTTATTGATAGGGGTCACTTGAGGCATGCTATGCTTACAGGTACCTACCCGATAGCACTATCGTTAGTGAGTGCTGTACTGTATTTTATATATTATTTTGTAATAGTATAGATATCTTATCAATATTTGTATTTTTTACTATTGTTAATGTCTTGTCATGTTGCAAATTTGATTTTAAATAATATTTTGACATTTAACATGTAGTTTCTTTATTCATGCAGAGTTTAGTAAAATTTGCCAGAACGTCCCGGACTTCCCAAACTTGACTACTTCCTTTAACGTGACGATAGTGCGTTGTTATATGTGCGATTAGTTTGCTTGGGAAACAGATTAACTTGCTCATGTAGTAATGTACACCCTATGTGGTGGATTGTGTTCTTTTATTTAATAATTTTCATTTTAGTAAGCGTTGTTTCCACATAGCGATTTTGATAATTTAATTTGACTTTATATTGTCCTTGTCCCAATTTTGGTTTGTTTAGTTTGCAAGTTTTACATTTTAATTAGTATATTAAGGGGGGATGGGGGTATTTATTTACTCATTTATATATAGTTTTATCTTTTTTTAGTTTCCTCCCTAGACTTCCATCAAGCTTAAAAAACACCCTCAGAAGACCCTCCTTCAAGATTAATTTGTACATTTTTCGGTAGAAAAATGTTCTGGCCAAAGGCCGGTTTATCTTAAGCTACAGGCTCGCTATCGCTCGCCAGGAAAAAATTGACACCTAAATGGCACAAAAGGTCTTAAAATTGACAAAGAAATGAGGCGAAGGGTCATAAAATAGCCAAACTAATGGGCGATCGTCTTGAAATATCAAAATTAATGGGGCTAAACATGAGGGAGAAGGGAGTACAAGAAGAAAAAAATTCTCACATTTTATTTTGTTACAAAATGTTAACCCTATCAGCAGACATAGAAACATAATTAATTAAACTTATTCTGGCTATAATTAGATGATTATATTAAGATTGTGAAGTACCTCTCGGAATCTGAGGGGTCTGAAGCAACTCAATTATGCATCCGACTCTCAAAGATCCTCCCTAAGCTGAATAAAATCGTCTAATGATAGAATAAACATTTATAAGGCGTCATAATCCTCAAGGGGAATATTGCCAGGAAATAGACGAGACAGAGTAAGGGGCAAGGGAACGTGAAAGTGGTCCCAGACCCTAAGAATTGGAACTTTAAATTTTGTTTCTGTTTGAGCTCTGTCTCGAGTTGGCCACCCCCAGCTATGGGGTATGTGCCTGAGTATATACATACAATACAAAAGGGAAAGAAACCATGCCCACCAGCCAAAAAAAAAAAAAAAAATTGTGATTTTGTGTTTTGTTTTGTTTTTCTGACGTGTTGTGATGTCCCTGTTCGGGCTCTGTCTCGAGTCGGCCACCCCCATAAAAAAAAAAAAAAAGGAAAACTGGGGAAGGTGCCAGAGTACATACATACATACATACATACTTACATAAATACATACATACATACATACTTACATAAATACATACATACATACATGCTTACATACATACATACAGTACTTACATAAATACATACATACATACATACATACATACATACATACATACATACATACTTACATACTTACGTACTTTCTACCCTCTCTGGGCTTAACACTAATAAGGCGTACGGTCCGGACGGTGTTCCTCCTGTTGTTCTCAAAAACTGTGCTTCCGTGCTGACTCCCTGCCTAGGCAAACTCTTTCGTCTCTGTCTATCCTCTAACGTCTTCCCTTCATGCTGGAAGTTTGCTCACATTCAACCTGTCCCAAAGAAGGGTGACCGCTCTCAACCCTCCAACTATCGTCCAATTGCTCTCATTTCTTGTCTTTCTAAAGTTTTTGAAACTATTCTTGCTTCCAAATTTCTTAAGCATTTCTCTTCTCATAATCTGCTCTCAGATCGCCAGTATGGCTTCCTTAAGGGTCGCTCTACTGGTGTCTTCTTTCATATCTTACTAACTCTTGGTCATCCTCCTTTCGGGACTTCGGTGAGACTTTTTCTATTGCACTAGACATATCGAAAGCCTTCGATAGAGTCTGGCATAAATCTTTAATTTCTAAACTACCCTCCTTCGGTTTCTATCCCTCCATCTGTGCTTTTGTCTCTAATTTCCTTTCCGGCCGTTCCATAGCAGCGGTTGTGGACGGCCATTGTTCACTTCCTCACCCTATAAACTCCGGTGTTCCTCAGGGTTCTGTCCTATCTCCTATTCTCTTTCTAATTTTTATAAATGATCTCCTTAACTGTACCTTAATTCCCATCCATTCATACGCAGACGACTCAACCTTACACTACTCCATTACTTTTTCAGAATGCCCCAGCCAGCAATCCCTCAACGACAAACGTAATGAAGCCATAGAACTCTTAAATTCTGATCTAAATACTATTTCCAATTGGGGCAGAGAAAACCTTGTTAACTTTAATGCTTCCAAAACCAAATTTCTCCATCTATCTACCCGTCAGGATCTCCCAGCGGACTATCCCTTATTCTTCAACAATACAAAAATCAACCCTTCATCTTCTCTCAATATTCTTGGTGTCTCTTTTTCTTCTGCTCTCATTTGGAAGGACCATATTACCAATCTTGCTAAGGCAGCCTCCCAGAAGCTGGGTGTGCTCAACCGCCTTAGGGGGTTCTTTTCCCCTGCACAGCTTCTTGCTCTGTACAGGGGCATAGTGCGCCCTTGTATTGAGTATTGTTCACATGTGTGGGGAGGTTCCTCTCACACCACTCTCCTAGACAAGGTTGAAAGGAAGGCCTTTCGTATCATTAACTCCCGTCCACTCACCAACTCTCTGCAATCTCTCTCTCTCCGCCGCAATGTTGCATCTCTCTCGCTATTCTATCGCTACTATAATAATCAGTGTTCCTCAGAGCTATCCCAGTGCATACCACCTCCTTTACGTAGGGCACGTGGTACCCGTCTTGCAACTCAATCTCACCCCTACTCTGTGCAACTCTCCAACCCAAGAGTGAAACGTTACTCTCAAACTTTCTTCTACTCAACAGCTGAGCTCTGGAACTCTCTCCCAGAATCAGTCTTTCCCGCTTCCTATGACTTAAATTGCTTCAAGCTCCGTGTGTCCAGGCATTTTGGCTCGAACGTCCCTTGATTTTGGCCCTGTCACTCTTTCAACTATGGGGGAGGCACTCGCTATAGGCAGTTATGCCTTTTGCCTCCCTCAATCACATAGAAAAAAAAAAAAAAAAAAAAAAACATACTTATATGAATAAATGTATGTACAGTAGCCTATATACACAGGCACATAACCCATAGCTAAGGATGGTCGACTCGAGACAGAGCCCGAATAGGGAAAAAATAAAAAAAATAAAAATAAATAAAATAAAAATAATAATAATAATAACAAATAATAATATATAAATAAATCACACATATCTAGGACGCCCAGGAGAAGACTCGGAGACCTAGGACTAGCCTTCTATGAGGGTCAAAATAAGATATACAAGTTGTTTACAGTAAGGTATACATAATGGAGTCTAGAAGAATAGCCTGTCATTCCCCCGATAGAAGCCCCTACTTATCAGCCACTGTTATCAACACTGCAGCAGACGACGAACCCAGAACAAGTAAGTAACACCAATTTACTCAACCATTGGACCACCTCAGACCACCCAAGGGTATTATATGGTATAGTATAACCTTAGATCATCATAGACAGCAGTGATATTGATGGTTTGTTTTGTTTGTTTTGTAGATGTTTAGGTGACAATCACCACGGTCGATCTGGGGATCCGCCGCTGATGAGCTCGTCCTGGAATCTTTACGACTCTGAATCTTACGATTCTTTACAGGACTGAACATGCCCTTTTTATCGGCAATAGCTCAGAGAAGAGTGTTGAGAGGGGAGAAGGGGTGTTGGAGAGAGAGGAAGGTGTTGGAGTGGCTTTGGTATGTGTGTTTTGTCTGTATACGTCGTCAGGATGTCCCCTGACTGGGTGCAAGCATGTGAAACATGCTAGGACATACTACCGCACCCACTAAATGTCCGCCGTGGCAGGGATTCGATCCCGGGTCTTTCAGATTCACACGCGAGCGTGCTCACCACTTGACCACCACGGCATGAATGGTGGGCTTATATAGCATCTATAATAAGCATTTACAACTCTAATCAAATCCAAAACTCTCTCTGACGCATGCGCAGTAGTATTTTCAGCCTGATGCCATTTTGGGGACAGATGTGTACAGTTGTCCACGGGTCCAGCTATTATGTAGCTACTTGTTATGTTATTACACTAATTATACGTGTTGTCCCTGTTCGGGCTCTGTCTCGAGTCGTCCACCCAAAGCTATGGGGTATCTGCCTAAGTATATAGATAAATAGCTAGATACTAGATTTGTATATGCGTAGAAAAATTACAAATATACCTAAAATAGACTTGAAAGATAATGTCATATAGGCCTACCTGTAAATAGCAAAAATTAAACATGATTAGCGAGGGCAATTCGCACCAAAATGGCATGAAATGGGGCGAAAGGTCTTAAAATTGCCAAACTAATTAGGCGAACCTCTTGATATGTCAAAACCGATGGGGCTAAACATGAGGGAGAAGGGGGTCCAGAAAAAGAACCCTGAAGTGAAAATCTCCCCTTAAGGTAGGCCATACGTTGGAGACGAAATCTAAGAATTGCCACCATTGGGCAAATGTTAGATGTTAGTATAGTTAGTAGTAATATTCTCCATATTCTCCAATTTTGTTGTTGTTTTTTGTTTGTTTTTGTTTGGATTTTACTTGTTTATTGTTTATTTTAGGGCATTTTTGAAAAAATCGGCAAAATATCTAATTTTGGCTGAAATCACTTGAAACTCCCAGGATGCATCCCTAGTGTATGTAGTCAACAAATAACGTAGTTAGAAAGTGTGTTTATGAGTAGAAAGTACTAATTTTATTGTTTATATTATTTCATTTTTGTTTTCACCTAATATCACCTAAATAATGTCCATTGTGGAAATACTATAGCCAAAATCCAAAATCTAGTTACGTTATGTTGTTTATACAGGCATAATACATAAGTTACCATCAAAACACCAACATCTGACACTAAATAAGCCTATAAAAGCATCCCAAACGTCGAAAATGTGTTACTGAGATACGGGCATTTGAAAGTTCAAGACATTATGTATAATATTTACGAATTACGCGAAAATTACATTAGACCCCCCTGATAAATAGTTTGTGCACCGTCTATAGAAATCTACTGTACTTCTAGGGGTAACTGTGGATTTTTTTTTGTCTTGTACCATTGTGTATTGTTTTGTTTTTTTGTTTTTTTCTCCACCAGCCCGGGGGGGGGGGGGGGGGGGGGGGGAGATACCGGGTTTTCCCATGGAATATGTTTCTTATACCTTCTCCTTGATCAAAGGAATATTTTAAGACAAAAACAAAAAAATCCATTTTCCATTACAAAAATCGAGATCCAACGTATGGCCTACCCTTTAAGAATTGCCCTAACCAACTATGCCACCTTAATATAACAGAAGGTATGATCATAATGACACATAGAGGAAACTAATGAATACTGCTAATAATTAATTAGAACTAATAAATAATCATATATAAATCAAATAATGTCGCTAATCAAAATAGAACGGAGATTGTAAGGCGGTTGGTGAATTCAATGCATTGTGGGCGGAGTGTACTGACAAAACAGCAAGTCTTTAATGTTGTCACCAAAATCCTCCCATCCAGACTCCGCCCACTTCCTCATTAGTGGGTGGAATCTGGTGACATAAGGGACATAATTTCACCAAACTCCGCCCACTACTTCAATAGTGGGTGTAGTTTGGTGACATAATGGGCGTCACCAGTGTCACCAAACTCCGCCCACTTCCTCCAGAGTGGGTGGAATTTGGTTATGGGGAGTCACAGGCCAATCAGAGTCACCAAACTCAGCCCACTTCCTTAATAGTGGGTGGAGTTAGGTGACATAAGAGGCGTCACCAATGTCACCAAGCTCAGCCCACCACCTCCCAGCATTGTGATAGGCCTACAGTAACCCCGCCCCCTTCATACACCATATTGACCATAATATACCATAGTCATACTAACGATAATAACCCCTTCATTATATTCTGGCAACTATAGTAGATGATTTTACACAGCTTAGAAAGAACCTGAGGGGATATAATTGTCCCTTTATTAATTGTCAGAATTCCTTCCTAAACTAAGTAAAATCGTCTACTAATAGCCAAAATATAATGTTTGTTTCAATTCGATTGTGGTGTTATTGCTTCACATGTAAGCCGGTATCACACGAGAGCTTTTATAGTCAACATTCGATGATCAACATTTTTCTGGCAACATTTCTGGAATATTTTGCACTGGTGTCGGAAACTAGTCTGTTGGCAGATGCACTTAGGTAACCGAAATATTGTAAATGTTGACCTCATAAGCTGCCAGACCAGTGTTGAGGATAAATGTTGAGTGAAAAAGCGCACGTGTGATACCAGCCTTAGTATACGTCTATGTGTACATTTAATATGTTCAGGATTTTTCAGGATTTCCTTCATATTTACCTCATTTATGAATTTATTTTATTTTTATTTTGGGTAACATTGGAGGATTATAAGCAGTTTAGGAAGGATCTTGAGCAATCAGAGGGGTAAAAAGGATCTCAATTAACCCTTAAACGTCCTCAGATCCTTCCTAATCTTAATAAAATCATCCAATGATAACCAGAATAATATGAGTAAGTGTGTCCTCGAATACTGAAAAAGCTAATTTATTTTATTATTCATTGCAGATGGTGTTTTTGGCTGTACCAAGGATGACGTCGGAGCATTTGGACTACAACACGTCTTTCCTCAGCTGGACAAAATCGCCTCCCCCCCCCCATCAATATACCCATATAACCCATAGCACAGCATGTTGCCCTAGAACAGCCCTCTGCGCACCCCCCACAATATCAATATACCTATATAACCCATAGCACAGCATGTTGCTCTAGAACAGCCCTCTGCGTAGCCCCCCCCCCCCCTCCTATCAATATACCCATATAATAACCCATCACACAGCATGTTGCCCCTAGAACAGCCTTCGGCGTAGCCCCCCCCCCCCTCCTATCAATATACCCATATAACCCATAGCACAGCATGTTGCCCTAGAACAGCCCTCTGCGTAGCCCCACAATATCAATATACCCATATAACCCATAGCACAGCATGTTGCCCTAGAACAGCCCTCTGCACAGCCCCCCCAATATCAATATACCTATATAACCCATAGCACAGCATGTTGCTCTAGAACAGCCCTCTGCGCACCCCCACAATATCAATATACCTACATAACCCATAGCACAGCATGTTGCCCTAGAACAGCCCTCTGCGTATCCCCCACAATATCAATATACCCATATAACCCATAGCACAGCATGTTGCCCTAGAACAGCCCTCTGCGCAGCCCCCACAATATCAATATACAGTACCTATATAACCCATAGCACAGCATGTTGCCCTAGAACAGCCCTCTGCGTAGCCCTCACAATATCAATATACCCATATAACCCATAGCACAGCATGTTGCCCTAGAACAGCCCTCTGCGTAGCCCCCACAATATCAATATACCTATATAATCCATAGCACAGCATGTTGCCCTAGAACAGCCCTCTGCGTAGCCCCCCTCCTATCAATATACCCATATAACCCATCACACAGCATGTTGCTCTAGAACAGCCCTCTGCATAGCCCCCCTCCTATCAATATACCCATATAACCCGTCACACAGCATGTTGCCCTAGAACAGCCCTCTGCGCAGCCCCCACAATATCAATATACAGTACCTATATAACCCATAGCACAGCATGTTGCCCTAGAACAGCCCTCTGCGTAGCCCCACAATATCAATATACCCATATAACCCATAGCACAGCATGTTGCCCTAGAACAGCCCTCTGCGTAGCCCCCACAATATCAATATACCCATATAACCCATAGCACAGCATGTTGCCTAGAACAGCCCTTCGCATAGCCCCCCTCCTATCAATATACCCATATAACCCATAGCACAGCATGTTGCCCTAGAACAGCCCTCTGCGTAGCCCCCCTCCTATCAATATCCTCATATAACCCATCACACAGCATGTTGCCCTAGAACAGCCCTCTGCGCACCCTCACAATATCAATATACCTATATAACCCATAGCACAGCATGTTGCCCTAGAACAGCCCTCTGCGCACCCCCCACAATATCAATATACCTATATAACCCATAGCACAGCATGTTGCTCTAGAACAGCCCTCTGCACACCCCCCACAATATCAATATACCTATATAACCCATAGCACAGCATGTTGCTCTAGAACAGCCCTCTGCACACACCCACAATATCAATATACCTATATAACCCATAGCACAGCATGTTGCTCTAGAACAGCCCTCTGCGTAGCGCCCACAATATCAATATACCTATATAATCCATAGCACAGCATGTTGCCCTAGAACAGCCCTCTGCGTAGCCCCCCCTCCTATCAATATACCCATATAACCCATAGCACAGCATGTTGCTCTAGAACAGCCCTCTGCGCACCCCCCACAATATCAATATACCCATATAACCCATAGCACAGCATGTTGCCCTAGAACAGCCCTCTGCGTAGCCCCCCCTTCTATCAATATACCCATATAACCCATAGCACAGCATGTTGCTCTAGAACAGCCCTCTGCATAGCCCCCACAATATCAATATACCCATATAACCCATAGCATAGCATGTTGCCCTAGAACAGCCCTCTGCGTACCCCCCCTCCTATCAATATACCTATATAACCCATAGCACAGTATGTTGCTCTAGAACAGCCCTCTGCATTGCCCCCACAATATCAATATACCTATATAACCCATAGCACACCATGTTGCCCTAGAACAGCCCTCTGCGTAGCCCCCTCCTATCAATATACCCATAAAACCCATAGCACAGCATGTTGCCCTAGAACAGCCCTCTGCGTAGCCCCCTCCTATCAGTATACCCATATAACCCATAGCACAGCATGTTGCCCTAGAACAGCACTCTGCGTAGCCCCCCTTCTATCAATATACCCATATAACCCATAGCACAGCATGTTGCCCTAGAACAGCCCTCTGCATAGCCCCCCCCCATCAATATACCCATATAACCCATAGCACAGCATGTTGCCCTAGAACAGCCCTCTGCGTAGCCCCCCTCCTATAAATATACCCATATAACCCATAGCACAGCATGTTGCCCTAGAACAGCCCTCTGCGTAGCCCCCCTCCTATCAATATACCCATATAACCCATAGCACAGCATGTTGCCCTAGAACAGCCCTCTGCGTAGCCCCCCTCCTATCAATATACCCATATAACCTATAGCACAGCATGTTGCCATAGAACAGCCCTCTGCGTAGCCCCCTCCTATCAATATACCCATATAACCCATAGCACAGCATGTTGCCCTAGAACAGCCCTCTGCGTAGCCCCCTCCTATCAATATACCCATAAAACCCATCACACAGCATGTTGCCCTACAACAGCCCTCTGCGTAGCCCCCCCCCCCTATCAATATTCCCATATAACCCATAGCACAGCATGTTGCTCTAGAACAGCCCTCTGCGCACCCCCCCCCAATATTAATATACCGGTACCTATATAACCCATCACACAGCATGTTGCCCTAGAACAGCCCTCTGCACAGGAGCCCCCCCCCCCCCCCCCCCCCCCAACACACACACTATCAATATACTCATATAACCCATCGCACAGCATGTTGCCCGAGAACAGCCCTCTGCGTAGCCCCCCCCCTCCCCCTCAGCCAAAACCAAACGAATATCGCCTCGGGCAGTATTGTGACGTCAGAAAAACTTACAAAGTTTCAGCCAATCAGAAGCCAGCAACTTTTTCCAGGGGTCTAGAATTCATACGCTATGGCCTAAGGTAGACAGGTGGGATTCATCCTACTCGCGCCATAATTTGCTCTGCTCTCTGTGGGTTCGGTCAAGGGCTGGCTAATCTGTCGAAAATATGAGTTCGTAAAGTCATATAATTCTACGGGAGGAGCACTACCTTTCTTGCACAACCAGACACATATCGCCTCGGGCAGTACGATGACGTCAGACAAAACTTTCAATCTTCAGCCAATCAGAAGCTAGCAACTTTTTCCAGGTGTCTAAAATTCATACGCTATGGCCTCTAGGGTGGACGTTTGGTTCATCCTACCCGCGCCAGAACTTGCTCTGCTCTCTGTGTTCAGTAAAAATAGGAGTTCGTCAAGGGTCACTAAAGTTGCATATAATTCTACGGAAGAAGCACAGCCAATCTCGCACAACCAAACGAATATCGCCTCGGGCAGTATTGTGACGTCAGAAAAACTTGCAAAGTTTCAGCCAATCAGAAGCCACCAACTTTTTTCAGAGGATTAGAATTCATACGCTATGGCCTCTCGGGTGGATGTTGGGTTCATCCTACTCGCGCCATAACTTGCTCAGCTCTGTGGGGTCGGTCAAGGGCTGGCTAGTCTGTCGAAAATATGAGTTCGTAAAACCAGACAAATATCGCCTCGGGCAGTATGATGACGTCAGACAAAACTTTCAATCTTCAACCAATCAGAAGCGAGCAACTTTTTTCAGGAGTCTAAAATTCATACGCTATGGCCTCGGGTAGACGAGGAGGTGGGGTGGGGGTGGGGGGGGGGGGTTCATCCTACTCGCGCCATAACTTGCTCAGCTCTCTGGGGGGTCGGTCACGGCTTGGGTAGTTTGTCGAGAATATTAGTTCGTAAGGGGTAACTAATGTGTTCATAATAACGTAGCCGTATGGAGGTATATTGGTGGTAATTAACCTTTAATTATACGGATAGAAAGGTAAATCACTGTTAATATAGCCGATGATTCTATACACCTTATAAATTTGGACGCCATCTTGTTTCCAACTCGCCGCCATCTTGTAAACCTTTTCAGTATAATTGTTTTGTTTTTGGGACGCTTTATTCCTAGGTTGTTCTGGCTAACATTAGACGATTTTACGCAGCTTCGTAAGGGCCTCTAAGAATCAAAAGGTTATGAAAAAGGGCTATTAAGATCTTTGGGTATAATACATTTTGAGTGATTTAACTATCTAACTGGTCTAAGATGGGTTTATTACTGCCAATATATCTTGTTAAGGGTAGGTTGTCATGGGCACTTTATCGACCCTTTACATGCCCATATATTTTGTTATTATTATTATTAATATTATTATTATTAGTAACCCTTTTACTTCCACACATCCTTCTTAAACTGCACAAAATCGTCTAAATGTAGCAACAACAAAAATAAAAAGACGTCCTCGGTACGGAAAGGGTTAATTGGGTAGTTAATTATGGACACGTTAAATACCCTTCCATACCCTTAACCCTTTGAGTACCAGCGACGTGTGTTATCTTTTAGTCTAGCTATAATTAGACGATATTATGCAGCTTAGGAAGGATCTGTGGTAGTTTAAGGGGTTGATTGAGATAATATGAAGCATTATTATTGCTAGAGGTACTTCCTAAGCTGAATAAAATTGCCTGATAGGTGCCAGAATAGGATGAAAAGGACGTCCCTGGTACTGAATGGGTTAGTGATATGAGAGTATACTTATTAGTGATCTATATAGTCATTTGTTTTAGGTAGGATGGGACAATATTAAGGGAGTGGGGTTTTTTCTGGACCTCTTCTCCATCTTTAGCCCCATTGGTTTTGAGATTTTCAGACGTTCGCCCCATTAGTTTGGTGATATTAAGACCTTTCGCTCTAATTCTTTGTACATTTTAAGACCTTTCGTGCCGATTTTTAAGGGCAAGGTTTGGAAATATAACAAAAAAGCCCAAGAAGTTATGAATTAATAAATAGAGCTAAATTATCCTTACAGACATTTTAATTAATTAATTACATTTATAATATTAATTCAGTGTGTGTGATTTTGTGTTTTGTTTTGTTTTTCTGAGGTGTTGTGATGTCCATGTTCGGGCTCTGTCTCGGGTCGGCCACCCCCATAAAAAAAAAAAAAAAAAAAAAATGGGGTAAATGCCAGAGTACATACATACATACTGTACATACACACAATGCAGTATACACAATCAAATTTTGTTTTAGGCTACCCTTCTTAATCTGAAATGCGTAATCGAATCTTGAAAGGGTTATTTGAAAGTAGACCTAAATTGAATGATCTTATTAATCCTAATGTTTACTGTATAATATATTATTGTAGGCCTATGTAAAGCAAAAATATTATGTGATGTAAATATATATGTGTGGAAAAAGTGTGTTAGTAATTTCAGTAATATATAACTAATGAATCAACTTGTGTTTCAGATTCTTGTGTTTTGAAGCCGAGCCTGTGTTCATGGATAGGGTCTCTAGATTAACAGACTTCGTAGTCGTAGAAGTTCCGGCCGCCATCTTGATTCCATACTCACTTCCTGCCAAGCACTCTTTTCAGTCAGAATACATTGATGGATAGGAATAGAGAAATAAGTATCAATGTTAATAGAATAAACATCATATGCTCAATAATGAAGCTTATAAATAATGGCGAGGTATATTATACGGCGTGAGTTGGAGTCAAGATGGTGGTCGAATGTCAAGTTGTGGACTATGTTAATATATGCTACCCTAGTTTTGGTGGGCGGGGCAAGGCGAAAGCGTAATTATGCAATTGTAATTTAATTATACAAGGCACAGTGTTTAATAAGGCCATTAACAACATCACTAATATGCTTTTAATATACAATAGTATATTGCTAAGTAGGTCAATTAGGCAATAGTTTGAAATGGGATTGATAATTACTGTTTTTTATTGTATAATTGGCAACTCTTCTACAGTACATAGCAACTATGAAGAACATGGTGAGCCTGTGAGGGTAGTCTGCCTGTAGTAAATGGAAATAGTCTACGGAAAATGTACTCCTATTTTCACCTATTACTATTACTACTAAAAGTTATCATTTACGGGCATATACTAGATGATTTTATTCGGCTTCGGAAAGACCCGCTTAAGATCTACAGGCCCTTCCTAAGCTGAATAATATTGCCCAATGAAAGCCAAAATGTAATAAAAATAATGGGGTTTCTATTCTTAACCCTTTTTAGTTTAGGCGACGTCCTTTGTTATCATAGTTACATTTAGAGGATTTTATGAAGCTTAGGAAGTACCTGTGAGAGTTAACCCTTGCTGTACCGATGACGTATTTTTTTTAATTTGATGTCGGCTACAGTTAGACGATTTTATGAAGCTTAGGAAGGATCTGGGGTGGTTAAAAGGGTTAATTGAGATCATGTGTAGCGTTTTAATTGAGGTCCTTCCTAAGCTGAATAAAATCGTCTAATTAGGTTCTTTGTTTATATATTTAGTTAATTTATTTGATGTAGCTTTGTAGGCCTCTATATCCATTATAAATATTAGATTAATTAAAACCAATTGTCATATATTTTATTACATTCGTGTATGATGTATTTATGCATATGAATAAAGATGAATTTATTACAACCTATTTCCCTAACCTTCACCATTCAGTAGTGTAGACACAGGCAACTAGTGCTTGGTAATATATTAAAGGGCAAGAAGGGTTTTTTCTTAAATCCCTTCTTCCTCATGTTTAGCCCCATTAATTTTGAGATTACAAAACGTTCGCCCCATTAGTTTGGCGATTTTAAGACCTTTCGCCCCATTCATTTGCCAATATTAAGACCTTTCGTGCCATTTAGGTGTCTATTTTTCTTGGCGAGCGATAGCTAGTCTATAATTTATGAGGGTTTCGGATGGTAGCTTACATTTCTCTACCGAAAAACGTAAAGAATAACATACTCTTTCAACTATGGGGGAGGCACTCGCTATAGGTAGTTCTGCCTTTTGTCTCCCTCAATCACATAGAAAAAAAATACAATGATATGTAAACAATAAAAGTATAATTTTGTCAATATATTTAATTTATGGTTAGTGTACATTCAAACTGAGAACAGTTTGTTTAATATGGTATACCTATACATAGAAATTAATAAGCTAGTGTCCCCAAAATGGCGACCGGATGAGAAGTTGTCCGATTTCTCCCGTCATCGAAGGGGGGGGGGGGGGGATGAGAAGGGGGGTTGAGGGGGAAGGGGGATGGATGTCTCTCCTTGTAACTCGAGACAAGGGCTGAGTGGAGGCAGGTTCTAGAGCCCAAGGGAGGCAGGTTAGATCGCTGCTCTCCCACTCTCTACGCTATTTTTTTGTTTTTTACTTGATATCAGCTTCATTTAGACGATTTTATTAGGCTTAGGAAGGCTATGTGGCAGCTAAAAGGATTAAGTGACATATTTCGTAGCCTTTGAATAGATAGACGTCCTTCCTAAGCTGAATAGAATCGTCTAATAGTTAACAGAATATTATGAAAAGGCCATCTATAATCGCATACATCACATTAAGCTATAGTAGTATACAGATAGCCCATAATAAACTCCTATTCACACCTCTATTGAATTATAGCGTCTCTACAATAGCATACATTATAGGGAGATTCCTTCGTGGCCATCCCCTCGGGGATCGAGGTCTCTAATGCGTGGCAAAACATTTTTTTTTTTTTTTTTTTAGGACACGAGAGCATTGATAAAGGTGCATACAAATCTCGGGTACTTTAAGTCCACTTGGCATTGGAACTCTCTCTCTCTTTCTCTGTGAAGGAAATACGACGACAACCATTAAATATTCACAAAATATGTATGTTAGAATTGTCAAACTTATACCAAAAGATAGAGGATACAAATACGCATAATTTATATTAAGTACATTTTATTCAGAAATGTATAGTTAGGGAGATATTGACGATTTTGTGAGTGAAATTCTCGATCATCTGTCACCCAATAGTTGCCATCAACCACCAGCAATACAACCGAGGTTATATAAGCTCTCAATTTTCGCTGAATCGATCATTTTGTTCCCGGTCGTCCAGCTTTAAGGAGGTAAGTCTCGTGTGCTCCCATTTTCCCCCATTGTTTATCCTGAAAATAGAATAAATTAAGGTGTAATAGCTAAATAACGTGACTTATTTACCACCAGACCCGAATTTGTGGACAAGAGCTTGTCGTTTTCCCATAATACTTCATACGTTTGCATTAAATAAGGCCAGAAATGTGATGGAAAAAGCCGGCAGGTTTGACGAACATTCTGGAAGCCGGCACTTGATTGTTCGCTCAGTTCTACCTCCTTAACCCTTTCAATAACACTATATGTCTCAATAGTAGGCGATCACTAGTAGATTTGATTCATTTAGGAAGAAATTGAGATCTAGATTATAAATTGATGGCATAAACTTAGGCTATATTCCCATGTGACTTTTCTAAACGGAATTGGGCTAAGTATTTTTTAACGTGAATATAATTTATATATTGATTAATTACCTATTAACCCACGAGTAATAGATGCCTTAATGATAACATGGAGGATTTAGTTAGAATATTTGAATTGGATTTTGAAAACCTAGGCAAACTAGCGAATCGAAGCCGGCTGACTGGACGCCTCGTGGTTATTTATCATTAAGGGAAGAAGGTAGTTTTTATGGAATCCCTTCTCCCTCATGTTTAGCCCCATTGCTTTTGAGATACGTTCGCCCCATTAGTTTGGAAATTTGAAGAACTTTCGCTCTTTTTTTCAACATTAAGACCTTTCGTGCCATTTAGGTGTCAATTTCTTTCCTGGCGAGCGTGAGCAAGCCTGCAATTTAGGAGGAATCGGCCTTCGGCCTGGACATTTTTATACCGAAAAATTTACAAATATATCTTGGAAGGGGGTATAGGGGGTGTACTTTTAAGCTTGGAGGTCTAGCGAGGAAAATAAAACATCAATGAATATAATTATAAATTAATAGACCAACAAAATGGCCACCGTCCCCTTAACCCTTTGAACATTATGACCCATTTTATCACCTGGCTATCATTAGACTATTTTATAAAGCTTAGTTATTTTAACTTTTATTCTTGCTACTGTTTGACTATTTTATTCAGTTTAAAAAGGGCCTCCAGCAATTAACAGGCTTCCAATTATCTCGTTTAACGCTTTGTACTACCACATATCCTTCTAAAGGGGGGATGGTTCACTTTGGATTTTTTTTATTTTAATACCACGAATTTTCAGTGTTTTTTATAAACAAAATTAGTCATTTGCATCAATATATAGGGTTTATAATTAATTAGAAATCTCGGGAATACCTATTTTCCCCATTAGGCCTATCGATCGATGTTGAGACACCTCGCTCCCCGATAGTGATTTGAAAAGACATTAGCCTAACCTAACAACCTTACCTAACCTAACCTAGTATTATGGGTGGGGGCTGCCGCCCCCACACCCCCGCTCGTTGAGTACTAATCCCTTAATAAAAAAAATTGGCTGTCGATTATACGAAGGTGAAAGATAAGTAGATGAAGTCTATGGTGTTTACTCTGCAATTTTCAGCTTGATTGCACATTGATAACGGGAAAGTACCGTATTGACAACCTTGTTACGAAAATTAAATTTTAGTACCATACTTTTATATTAGGTTTTTCAGAGGGTTTAACACATTTTCATATGATCTTTAGAGCTACCGATGACAAAGTACCGTATTGACAATCTTGTTACGAAAAAGAAATTTTAGTACCATACTTTTTTATTAGGTTTTGCCGAGGGTTAAAACAAATTTTCTTATGATCTTTAGAGCATATAGATTCATTATTTATCTTCAAATATATCAACACAATTCGTGGTATTAAAATAACATTAAACCTTCACTTTTGGGCAATGTTTGCATGTATTCATAATGTTTCTAGTTTCCTCCCTAGACCCCCATCAAATAAAAACAAAAAAACGTCCACTAGATCCCCCTTCTAAATTAATTTTTACATTTTTCGGTAGAAAAATTTCCCGGCTGAAGGCCGGTTCTTCCAACATTACAGGCTCACTATCGTTCGCCAGTGAAAAAATAGGGTAATACTGATTTTTAGCACCAACAATTACCTCATATCTTTGTAATATTTACCTATGGTCCCGTTAAAATATCCTTAAGTAACCTATCAAAAACTGTTCAGGGGACTGGTTAGAACTTGTAGGATGTTTAATTGAAGTGCGGAAATCAGTATTTACTGAGAAATGACAGTCTTAAAATGCGCTATGGGTCACCCAGGGTCCCTGCCCTCTCTTTCCCAGGTAATGTTATACTATATTATATTATATTAGGGTTAGGTTAGGTTAGGTTAGGTTAGGTTAGGTTAGGTTAGGTTAAGTTAATCTAATCTAATCTCACACAACCAAAATTACTGACTAAAATCGCTGTTGGTGCTAAAAGTCAGGTTTACCGGAAAAAGGGTTACGTGAGGATAGTTCTAAACCTGTTAGTTGCTGGAGGCCCTTTTAAAACTGCATAAAATCGTCTAATGGTAGCCAGAATGTTTATAAAGACGTCGCCGATACAGACATGGTTATGGATTACTTCTTGTCAGTGCATTTAGCTCTCTCGATCAACCTGATTAGTATATTTTGAAAGATTGATTATTTTTAGGCTTTAAAGTTTATTTTAGACACTTAAATCTGAAGGTAGGCCTACTATTCTTATGCATTAATTTAACCCGATTGGTAAGATAAGGAGTTTCACCCCAGTAGTATGGCGATAATAAGACCTTTCACTCCATTCAGGTGTCTATTTTAGTCTGCGCGAGCAATACCAAGCTTGTAACTTAGAAGAAATCGCCCGTCAGACGGGATATTTTCCTCTCGAAAAATATACAAATTTAGCTTTGAGGAGAGTCTGGGTGGGCAGTTAGTTAACAGGACGTCGCCGGTACAGAAGGGGTTAAGGGGGATTGGTTCACTTTTTGGTCGATTTTTGCATGTATTAATTATTTTTCTAGTTTCCTCCCTAGACCTCCATCAAATTTAAAAAAAAACATCCATTAGATCTAGATTAATTTGTAAATTTTTCGGTAGACAAATTTCCCGTCCGAAGGCAGATTCTTAAAACATTATAGGCTCACTATCGTTCGCCAGGGGAAAAAATATACTCCTAAATAGCACGAAAGGTCTAAATATTGACTAATAAATGGGGCGAAAGGTCTTAAAATCGACTAACTAATGGGGCAAACTTCTTACCATCTGAAAACAAATGGGGCTAAACATGAGGGAGAAAGTGATCCAGAAAACCGGCCCACACCCCCTTAAAACAGACTATGGATCACTTCTTGCTGGTGCATTGAAGTCTTCTAATCCATCTATTTGGTTTAGCATGGCTTTGACGGTTTCAGGGTTTCAAAATGGTGTTATAATAGACATATATGGAAGTACTATGAATCTAATTCATATATTTAACATATTTCTCTAACAAATTTTTGTAATAGCTGTTTAAGGGGTGGTTTTGTAGCTTGTTTCCTAGACCTTCATCAAGCTTAAAAGTAAACCCCCTAGACGCCCTTTCAAGATAGATTTGTACATTTTTCGGTAGAAAAATGGCCCGGCCAAAGGCCGGTTCCTGTTAAATTAGGCTCACTATCGCTCGCCATTAGAGAATCGACCCTAAATGGCACGAAAGGTCTTGATATTGATGTAAAAATGGGACGAAAGGTTTTAAAATCGACAAACTAATGGGGTGAACGCCTTAAAATTCTTAAAACTAATAGAGCTAAACATGAAGGGGCCCAGAAAGAGGATCTTTCCAATATAATCGTCTAACAGCAGCAAACCGTTAAACATGAAGGGGCCCAGAAAGAGGATCTTCCAACAGTAACAGCAGCCTAACAGCAGCAAACAGTTAAAAAACGCCGGTACAGAAGGGTTTAAGGTGTCACACGAGCGGGGGGGGGGGGGGGGGTTTCCAAGCAATTTCGATTATAATATTGTTCTTTATACTATGAGGCTCTCTCGCAATGAACTGATATTAAATCTAAGGTGGATAATGTTCTCTACTTTAAATTTTATGATGGTATATTTTGAAACTGCCACAGTACAAATTGCCTGCAAATATTGACTGAAAATCGCTTGTGATACCACCTTAACCCTTCCAATATTGACGCATTTTGACAGTGGCTATTAGACGATTGTATTCAGCTTAGGAAGGAATTTTGGGAGATTTTACCCCTGATACCTAGAGATCCTTGCTAAACTACTTAAATTAGTCTACTGATAGCCATCATAATAATCATGATTATAATTGTAATGGTTTGTAAGTGCTAAGAAATAATTATCATAAAATCATATCACCAACCCACCAATTAACTTACAAATAAACCTAATTAATGCAATCAATGAATCTAATGAATACATGTGGTACTCCAAGGATTCGAACCTAGGATACTCACACCGAAATTCCGTGCACTAACCATTACTACTAAAAATGTCATAAACAATATTAATGTGATTTTTTTTCTTTCTTTGCAGATGGAGTGATTAAGCCTCGAACCCCGACCAGTCTACCACCATCAATATCCTTTCCTTTAATCCTAACCATCCTTTCCCACCACCACCTCCACCATTTTCCTCTCTACACTGTAAAACTTGTGTTCAAATATAGCGAACATGATACACATAATGGGCGTTTGAATCGTTTGTGTGCTACCTTGAACACGAATTATTTGTAACCCTTGTGTATCAGTTTTGTTATATTTGAACACTGTTTTTCCAGTGTATCTTAATCTATCCCTTTTCCTAGTCACCATTAAAACCACCTCCCTTCTACTAAAATCTGAATTAAACATTAGATAGGAGTCAATATAAAGGTAAGATATTTAAATCCTCAAATTCTGTGTACATTATATTCTTGTGAATGCTATAATAAATGGTATATTATATTATTCTTTATGAAATATATTTTCATATGTTATAAATAAGAGATTTAAATCCTCAAATTCTGTGTACATTATATACTTGTGAATGCTATAATAAATGATATATTATATTATTCTTTATGAAATATATATTCATGTGTTATAAATAATCCATGCACTAATCTTTTTATCCTATCGTCGTTGGCTTAGCATTTAATAGAGGTTATTGGTAGGGATGCTGGTAGAGGGGGGGGGGGGGTTAGAGGGAGAAGATCTAGTTAGTTCAAGGGGTAGGGATAGGTAGGAGTCTGTTATAGGTTAGTTAGTATTGGTTAGGTGTTGCTCTATTCGGTTGGCTGAGATAGTTTGCGGTTTATTAGAGGCTTAGTTATTTTGGGTAGGAGGTTAGTTAGTTAAGGTAAAGAGTTAGTTTGCTTAAGTTTGGTTTGTCGTCTTGGTCTTGTTGGTTGAAATCCGGCCGGTGAAATCCTGGTTGTCTGGTCGTTGGTTGGATAGGTTTCAGAATGTGGCGGCTTGTGGCGGCCTGTGCAGTGATGTGGGTGGCAGACCGACGCTCCTGAAGTGGATTAATTCTTCGTCTTTAATCAACAGGAATGAGATGGAAGGCCTGACGGAGAAACTGAGAAATTAAAGGTATGATCTAACTATTAAACTAACAATACATTCTTTCCAATAGGTTAGAGATGGGAGGAGCGACCCGACGAAAGCGACTAATACCGCCCACCTTGGCTATGGATGAGAGGAACACCGCCCACCTTGGCTATGGATGAGAGGAACACCGCCCACCTTGGCTATGGATGAGAGGAACACCGCCCACCTTGGCTATGGATGAGAGGAACACCGCCCACCTCGGCTATAGAAGAGGAATCCTGCCCACCTTGGCTATAGAAGCGAGGAACACCGCCCACCTCGGCTATAGAAGAGAGGAATCACGCCCACCTCGGCTATAGAAGAGGAATCACGCCCAACTTGGTTATAGATAAGTTATAAGTTTTTCTGTACAATATGAACTATGAGATACTTTAACATTTGCATTATATCTGAAAGTCCTAATTTGTGAAGCTATATATGAACTTAATGTTGTATTTTCTACCAGATGTGAGGGAGAGGAAGCAGCAACAGAAGCCATGTACAGTTGCCCACTTTAATTTGGATCCACTCTGTGATTTTATGTATGGAAGGGGAAGTTTTATAATTAGATGTGTATTTTCTTCATTATCTATTATCGGTTAATGTAGTTAATTAATATTTTCAAGTGTCGGTTTTAAATAATGATAAATTGTTGGTTTTAAGTAGTAAAGTAATTCTAAATTGTCGTATTTAAGTAGTAAATTAATGTAAAATTTTCAGTTTTAAGTAATGCTAAATTGTTGGTTTTAAGTAATGTTCAATTGTCGGTTTTAAGTAATAGATTGTCGGTTTTAAGAAATATTTAATTGTCTGTTTTTAAAGTAATGTTTAATTGTCAGTTTTAAGTAATTTTTAAATGTCTGTTTTAAGTAAATTTAATTGTCGATTATAAGTAATGTTAAATTGTCGATTTTAAGTAATGTTAAATTGTCGGGATTGTGTAGTTTAAAGTTTAATTGTTAGTTTTATATCAAATTATGCTAGTCAAGCATTCCATACATAAAATCAAGAGTTAGTACAAATTTCCGTGGTGAACTGTACACCAGTCGTCACTGCTTAGTGCACAGGTCAGTGTTCTCTATTAATGTATCTTGTAATATATGTACAGTCGGCCAAATAAGTCTTGTCGCAGCACCAAGAATATTTTGATCAATAATTGGTATCACTATCAGACTAAGCTTTATTATTTCAAAGTTTCGAGTGAGATATACAAACATGGTCCTACACTTACCCACCCTATTAAACATCTGACAGACATTAATACACCACACAGCGAGCAAAACTTAATGACTGCTGAGACGCGACTTATTTGGCCAACTGTACAGTCAAAATAAGTTCAATCATAATTTCTGAAATAGTCCCTCGCTAATTTCACACCATTAATTAATTAGGCATGATTCATATGAATATAATTACTTAAGCTTAATGCAGTGATGACTTAACTTAATGACGTTATAGAGATCAATGTTGGTAATACTACCTTAATGTTTCAGATGTATGGTAGATGTCCAGCCAGGGGGGGAACAAGAGATGCAATGAAGACTTGTGACCAAACGCCTCATCTCACCTCTGCAATACGGTGTGTCACTTACATGTATATTTATGCCTATTGTGAAAGTCTATGCAGTGGAATATTTTGAAGGATGTTCTATAAAGTTTGTCTTAAATATTTAAAACTTTAATTTAAGGTATAAGATCGCTATGGATCCTAAATTAATCTTGGTTGCCCTTTTGCCACATAGGGCGGACGGTGTAATTTATGACAAATATTAAACTAGTTGCTTTATCATAAACCCTCAAGATATTATTGATATTGATGGTTACTACATAAAACCTTAATCTCATTGAATGGTCGACGATAAACCATAATCCTAAAAAAATAAATTAACCATCATAGTTCTCAAGATGGGATTTGGTGACATTCAGTTAAGTTATCATGGCATAAAAACTATCTTGAAATGTCAATCATAAAATGTCGAAGGTGGTTTGTATAAATTAAATTTGTCAAAAAGAGTGTGATTAAAACTATTTTCCAACAATATTATACTTTACTTAAATTGGTCTAAAAACTCAAAAGACAAATTAACTGAAGTAGACCAGTTTAGTAATTCTTAAGAAACTTCAACATATTCCATAGACTATCATAAGTGGTGGGAAGTAGTATAAGTAGCAGCTTTATCTAACCAATTTATAGCATTTAGTACATATGGCAACACTTATTATAATTATTAAGGCATTATATAACAGATTATTTCCAAATTAAGATTTGTGGAAATGGGTGAATGGTGAAAACAAGGTAGATTATCTATACTTGGTTTACTATAGGTTGGCAAATATTTTAGTTTAGTAATTTTGTTAATATGTAATAAACAAATATTTTAACTACTTTCAATATAGTTTCTTGCAATTTAGTACTTGAAAATCATTTAACTATTGTCAGTATTCACATTAAAGATGGCAAATTAAGTTGAGACATTGGATGAAGAGCTTTTGATACAGTAAAAATGATCGTGAATAGATACCAAACTTAAATTTTGAACAGGTAGGTAATGCGAGGGCTACTGAATCTGCTGGTGTGGTAAACTATCGCTTATGTCTATGGAAAACCCCTTTTATTATCATTAACAAATATTGTATTCAAAACTTGTGGTTGAAAAAAAAATGGAAAGGAAATTTGGGATAAATATTTGTCAATTGTGATTAACAATGTTTAGGGATCTTCAATCCTTCGAAGATTTCTTTATCAATGATACAACCAGCTAATTTTACTCAGCTTGGGGAGGACCACTGGGAATGAAAGGGGTAAATAATATGTAAATTAATCCTAAAACTCTGACAGGCCTTTCCTAAGTTGAAGAATATAGTCTTGAGGTAACAAAAAATATAACTTAATTTGTCGTAATATATTGTGAAGAATTAAAAAGCTAAAATATGATAATGTCAACAAATGCCTGTTATTCTGTCTAACCCAAGACGATGTGGATCAGTTAAGTATCACCAGGAATCCATGGGGTAGGCTGCATGTTGTATCTACCCTTAGAATCAAACAGGTCTTTCCTAATCTGAATAAAATTGTCAACTGTTAGCCAGAATATAATTTGTAATCATATCATTTAAAATTTAAATTTAAAACTTGCAAACTAAACTAACCAAAACTGGGACAAAGACAATATAAGGCAAAATAACTAATCAAAATCAAAATTATTAGAATGCTTCACTACAACATTGATACTGCCGGATCTAACTAAACTGGGAATCCTAGTTAAAAGATTATCTCCACAAACCCTCTTAACTCGACGGTCCTTTTTAAGTTGAATAAATTAGTCTGAAAGTAGCTATGGTTAATCAGAAATTTGGCATTTGAATAAAAGGGTTAAGGGATGGGGTATTAACATTAAATAAAGACCACGAATTAGAGTAAAGCAATAATAACTAATAATAATATAAATATGAATAATAATAACAATACTCAAAATACTAAACATAATAATGAAATACCACATATAATTCACTAGCGCTCGCATTACGTAACTTTTCAAAGATCCTGAGAAGTTTTGTCAGAATAAAGTAACCTTGAGAAATATTTGCCTTGGCCATCCCTTAGTGAGAGTTTCCCAGGAGAAGTGTTAGGTACTTCAAAATAAATTAGGGTTGATTGCACTTTAGGTACTTCAAAATAAATTAGGGTTGATTGCACTTTAAAATCAATGGAATAAAATAGGTAAATGTCCTTCACTATATTTAGGTCAGAAATCTTTACCTTAACTTCTGTAACTCAAAAATTGTTAGAGCAAATGGGTTGTAAAGTGTCACTACTATTTCCTGGCTGACTCTTCCCAATTGGTAAACATCGTAGCTTGTTTACTCTAGTAATTTTATATATAATTAATAGACTATTGTATATGGGTCTATCTTACCTTGGTTATTAGATATACCATTCCATCCTTACGTGGGTTTGTCACTACCAAGGGTACATATTACTTTAATTGCCTTTTCATAAATTCTTTAAATTTTATTGTGATATCAGTGTTGCCAAATGTACGAATTTCCCCTTCTAAGTTGGATATACAGTATATTATGTACTAATGAATAATTCTAGCTATATATTGCCGGACGCCTTACTCTCCTTAATGAGGGTGGCCATACACAGAATGCCCCAAAAGCGGACCTATTCCCTGTAATAATTTAAAGTAAATTCAACAAGTTTATATTAGATGTGCAAAACACTGGAGACTTAAGACATATTATTACTTGATTTTGTTGTAATAAACAACTGCATTGCTTTGCTTTGCTTTTAAAAAGTTAACATAAATAAATCTAAGTTAACTCTACCGAGACAAACTATCAATGCCACTGTAGCAAAAAAGAATCGTAGTAAATCTTTCAACAAGATAAATATAGGCATAACTTTATACAAAACAAAATCAATGTAACCCCAGATAACAAACTTTAACTTTGAAATAATGGAAAATATTTTGAAACTTGATCTTCCAATGGAAAACAAAATAACTTACTGTAATGGGTAAAATGGAATGCTAATGTCAGTTGTTTTTTTCCGATTAATAAACATTATGATCGTACAAAATAATAGTCATGGGACATCTGATTCCCTGTTAAGGGAGCTTAAAACATATCGCCAAGATCCCCCTTAAAGGTAAATTTGGGCATTTCTCGGTAGAAAAAATAAACCGGCCTTCGGCCGTGACAGTTTTTCTGCTAAACATGTAGCCTACAAATTGATCATGAAAGGGAGTTTTGTGGGTATTAAGCTTGATGGAGGTCTAGGGACCAAAAAAACAAAACAAATAGTATAATAATAAAACAAATAAGAATAAATAAAACAAAATAAACAACAAAAATATATAACCAATAACCACGAAGACTTTAAAGTCTGATAATTGTATTCTACAGCTGGGGCATTGTTTTGTTTGTAGTCTGATAAAATAAAATGTTTTAAGTAATCACTTCATGCTACGAGAAAGTATTGCACAATCCTGTTAAAAGCATATTTAAAACCAAACTTTATTCTCCAGTGTTTGCCCAACTCCGGAATAATCATATAAGTTTTATAATTGATTAGCAGTTTACAGTTCTTTGGTATAATATATAATTTTACTACCTAATTTAATTGATATAATCTCATTAGTTATCGAGTATAATTTGCTGCTACTAATAATTATTTGTCTTGGCCATCTTAATTCTAATAATTCATATTTAATGGAAAGTTAATTTTTACTTAAGGTGATGCAGGTAATTTGGAGTAGACTAATGAGTGAATGAAGGGTGGCCTACTTTGATGGGCACACTATTTTCGATCTCAATCTAACATTTTCCTTTTCTCTGTGGCCTCTTATTCCCCTTGACTTATTAATGAAGTTAGGTACTGACTGACTGATCTGTTTTTCCCATACAACAATACATAGTTTTGCTCACCGAATCTTCGCTGTTGTCTGCTGCAATGGTGCCATCTCTCGCTCTGCTGTTGAGGATGTTGATGTCGCTTTCTCTTATGTCGTTGTCGTTTATGTTGATTTCGTTGCTGTTATTGATGTCGTTGTTCTTGCTGTTATTGATGTAGTTTTCCCGTAACCATGCTGGCTCAGTTGTTGTCGTCCCTATCATTTCGTCAAGCAATCACCAATGTTGATGCCTTAAGGGAGGTCTTTTAGTTTGCCCCCTAGACCTCCATCAATTGTTTTTAATCCTCACTGCTACCTTCTTGTCTGCTGTTTGATGTATCCAGTTGGTTGTCAATAATTGCTCGGCTCTGCCATATCTGCGCGGTCTGCTTCATATGATATCTCTGCCGTTTTGCCATATCTGCTTTCGATACCAAGGCAATGACTTCTTGACCGACTGCTTCCTGACTATACAAATAAATATATAAATACAAAATAATCTTGACTTTTCTTGTATGTGTGTGTGTGTGTGTGTGTGTGTGGAGGGGGGCGGGGGGGGGGGGTGTACAGGGAGGGCGTTGATATACCAGGGGTGGGCGGGGGGAATACAATACAAAATAGAACACCAGACACAATAGATTATAAGCAATAGACTACACACAAATCTAGAATAGGACTGAAACCAAATTATCTGGGATGGGGATAGGATGAACTACCAGGGAAGGGAAGGGAAAGGGAAGATTCGTAGCGGGTGGTGGAATGGTTTTATGAGGAAAGTGAAAATAAATATTGATCTAGAACCCCTGGAAACCCCCCCCCTACATGATCCCCCCCTCTCCCCCCCCCCCCCCCACCGTCTGGGTCCCCCTCTCAGGAACCCCCCCCTCTTGGGTCCCCCTCAGAACACCCCCACCCCCCTCGGACCCCTCACCCCCCTCAGGATCCTCCCTTACCCCCATCAGGACCCCCCCTTACCCCCATCAGGACCCCCCTTACCCCCATCAGGACCCCCCTTACCCCCATCAGGACCCCCCACCCCCCCTTACGCCTACCCCCTCAAGACTCCCCCCTACCCACCCTCAAGACCCCCCCTCCCTCTGGACCCCCCTACTCCCTACCCCCTTCCTTGAAACCCTTTCATTTCTGGTGCCTCAATATATTCTTCTTTTTACAGATATGTTGCCCTGCTGTGACCAGACTAAGGGCCCTGGACTAATGGAGGATACGCTATTTAAAAAAAAATAAATAAAAGATCCAATTAAAGTCTTGACTATTGATTCCAACCTGTTGATGTAATCCAATATTGTAGATCAATCTTATACATTTCTGAAAGATGGTTATTCATTTTAACTTTGAATTAATAAAACGAATGAAAGCGTTATTGTAATCCAATATCGTAGATATTTTTTAGATAATGAACAGCATATCAATAATTAATCTTAATTTTGGAATGCATAGAAAAACAAATTTCAATAAATGATTACCCTCGATAAATTTAGAACATATTTACAAATTCTAATACAATTTAAATTTATATTTTGAAATATTGGAATACATTGCCAGATAATAGAAAAGGGCAAGTTCACGAAACGAACTGCAAAATAAAATGACTGGGTGAGGAGGGATGACTTTCAATACCTAATATATCTAGATTCTTGGAGAGGTAGGTAGGAAGAGTTACATGGGTTAGGGAGAAGCAGGCAAATAGCAATAGTTACATAGGATAGATACATGGATAGATATACACCTAGGGACAGTTATATGGAAAGCGTTGCATTATACCTTTAATGATTAAATTATCCAAAACCTATACACCACTTTAACAACACCTCACGTAATCACAAACACCACTGAATACTGCCAACACACTAAATCATCCTGCCAACATTTAGGTTCAATGATTGTCAACACATCTGCCAACAATCCACACTTTACTTTGCCAACAGTCTTACACACAACACACTAAATCACACTGCCAACAGTCTTACACACAACATACTAAATCACACTGCCAACATTTAGGTTCAATGATTGTCAACACATCTGCCAACAATCCACACTTTTCTTTGCCAACAGTCGTACACACATTTAATCACTTTGCCAACCCTCATACACACTTAATCAGCATATCACTACCTTCGCCTGCTTTGCCCATACACTATTAACACTTAAGCATACACCCTTAGTCACTTATTGAATATATCCCTACCCTACTTTGATCACATACTTTGCCAACATCCACATATCACGCCACTTTCAATACACACTTGACCACAATGCCAACTGACTTATCATTTTGCCAATATTCCTACTCTACTTAATTAACACTACACATCACACACAACAGGAAGAAACACTTAATATAGAAACCAACCTTCCCCCAAAAGCTGCACACTATACATAAGCTAGTTTCAAAAGTAATGAACACGACTAAATAATAAACACAGTAAGTTAGTTAGATTATATATTAGCTAGTCTTTCTTTTCAATTGACGGTATATTGCAAAGTTCCCATCAAGATTTGTTATTTTGAAGGTTTTTGAGTGAAATAAGGTGCTAAATAAATAAACTTAGTCTTGATATGATGCAGACACATCGTAGTTTAATATTTTCCATTAATTATCGATAAATCAGCTCTCAATAGATTAAATTTACCGTCAGCTGAACAGAAACAGTATAGTTAAGACCAGCTTACCTCAGTACTGCCTGGTGGGATATAGGATAGTGGTGGTGTAGAATACTTAGCTGATGAACTGGATTATACCTGAGAAGTAAGAAATATAAAGGACCGTACACTTAAGAAAATTAAAAAGATTATAGAAGTATTCCTCAAAAGCTTGGCTATGATATAAAAATGTTAAACTGAAATCAATAATTAAAGATAAAAATGCCAAATTGCATTGCCAATGAAACTCAATATTAAAGGCTTAAAATCCAAAACAAATTAATGACGAATTACTGAAAACCCAATGGCTATTACAATATGGATAGAAGAATATAAAGAAACTTTCCAAAGAAAATTACTATACGTAATATTGGGTAAATTATGTACTGAACAAAGTTATACCATGATCACAAAGCCGAGTTGCAAATTAGCCAAAGACAACGTTCATTATTGTTTTCTGAAGTACTTTAGGTACGTAATATAAAAGAAAAGACTTTATAATATATATAATAATTACCTTTACTGGTATTATATAAGTTCAAAAATATATATCTATTCTGTAGGTAAATTTTTTTTTGTTCTATTATATATAAAAATGTATGTCTGATCAATAAAAAAATAATTTGATATGCTCTTTTTAATATCCATGTTATTTTTTTTTCTCCTGTTTCAAATTCTATAAGTTCTCAAGTATAATTTTGTCTAAGTTAATTATCTTGGTTCTCTTCATATTTCGTAAATTTTCAAGTTCATTATTTTTGTATAAGTTATAAGTACTTTTTCAAGTATAGTTCAAAATATATATCTATTCTGTAGGTAAATTTTTTTTTGTTCTATTATATATAAAAATGTATGTCTGATCAATAAAAAAATAATTTGATATGCTCTTTTTAATATCCATGTTATTTTTTTTTTCTCCTGTTTCAAATTCTATAAGTTCTCAAGTATAATTTTGTCTAAGTTAATTATCTTGGTTCTCTTCATATTTCGTAAATTTTCAAGTTCATTATTTTTGTATAAGTTATAAGTACTTTTTCAAGTATAGTTTTTTTCTAAGTTCTCTTTTATTTAGATAGAAATAAAAAGAAAAAAATATGAAACTAAGTCCATATATTGGAACTTTATTTATAATTGAAAACAATTTTTCTAAGTTTTCATCAGTTATAAAAGTCATAGCTTACAATAAAGTGATCAAGAAAAGATATAAGTTCGTTTTTTTTTTTTATTACGTAAAGTTCGCGTGACAAAGACGATATATAACAATATTATACGCGGTACAAAAGCGGTATGTATACTATATATATCATAAGTTAACGTTAAAGCAAATACAAGAGTAATGAATTCAAGTGATGCAAAGATATTATTTGACCCGGTACAATGGCGGAATATATATAAGCTACGTTAAAGGCAAACAGTCATTAAATTAAAGCAAAGGAAAATATTGAAGCTGAAGGAGGGGCGACCAACTCAGGGAAGAGGGGAAGGGGGACATCATCAAAACAACAGCTGTGAATTAATAAGAATATCAAAGATTAGTAAAAGTAATAAAGCCCTATCTCATCTGAAAGGGAAAAATAGATTAGCCTAACCTAACACACACCATTCATACCATGCAACTACGACTACATACTACGACTACATACTACGACTACATACTACGACTACATACTACGACTACTACTACTACGACTACATACTACGACTACATACTACGACTACATACTACGACTACATACTACGACTACATACTACGACTACATACTACGACTACTACTACGACTACACCTAACCTAACCCTACCCCTAACCTAACACGCATCATTCATACCATGCAACTACGACTACAACTACGACTACAACTACGACTACAAACTACGACTACAAACAAAACAAGAATAACACTCCCCTTGTGTCCTGATGGTGTTGCAGTCTCGTAGCATCGGCAGAGTCCACAGGGCAGTCTCGTAGCGTCGGCAGAGTCCACAGGGCAGTCTGGTAGCGTCGGCAGACTCCACAGGGCAGTCTCGTAGCGTCGGCAGAGTCCACAGGGCAGTCTCGTAGCGTCGGCAGAGTCCACAGGGCAGTCTCGTAGCGTCGGCAGAGTCCACAGGCAGCAACTCAAATCCTGGAAATAAGAAATAAAAACATTAATTTGAGATCGTAAACAACATAAACAAAAATAATGTTCTATTTATACTCTGTTCACGACAAGTAGGCAAACTCTTAGATTTTAATTTTCAAATTTATTGTTTTAAGTTACAAGAGTTTCTAAGCAAGGATATACGATGCTAATTATCAAGCACTTTTAATGAAAGGTTGAAAAGATATATAATTGTATTTAATTAATTATGTTTATTTGTAAGTTAATTGGTGGGTTGGTGAAAATATGAATTAAGTAACACCCCGTTTTTAACATTAATCATTAATTACTTGAAAAAAATTAATATGAACAGTATAGCAACAGAACAGAGTGTAATGATATAGTATAATGAGTTGGGCAGTAACTTACCCCCAGAGAGTTGGTAGGTTGATGTGTGTTGCAGAGTCCATAGTTCGGGTGGTGTTGGTAGCTTCGGTGAGTTGGCTTAGTTCGGCGATGGTGGGATACAAACACCAACTCAAATCCTGAAATAGAATAAAAGAAAAAATATAAGACTAAGAAATATTTACACAGTAAGAGATATAAATATATTACTATATTAATGAATTATAAACTATCTAAAATACCCAACTGAAATATTTACAAAGTATGTATCTAAAAAATATATAGATAAAACAATGTTATATCCAACTATGAATTACGTATGAAATGCGGGATATGTAAAAAGTTACATTTAAACATCTACACAGAACTGGGTGGTACGGTATATATAACTCTCGCCCGCACTTGGGTCCTGAGGCCGGCTGCCTGCCTGAGTCGCCCAAAACCGCCCAAAACGCCCAAAATCACCAAGCCCAAATTAACGCTACGACATTCTAACCTACACCAATCGATTTACCGCATTGTTTTACCCTTTCTTAACACTTTTTTCTTTGCTGGACTTATGTCAGATTCTCCAAATTCGCTTTCCCTGAGCCAGAAATCGAAATTTTCAGTCACAAATTTGAAAGTCCAGTAACTTTTGCAGTTTTTGAGTTACAAGGCTGAGACTTTGCCATTAGATAGTTCAAATTATTTAGAGAAATGGAATTTCTCAGATTTTAAAAAATTTGAGTTTTACGAATGATATGAATTAATTAGTGCTGCTCTATTCATAAAACGTCAAGTATAAGTAAATGTAGTTGAAATTATCTGTTCTTTCACACAATAATACATTCATTTATATATTCCGTTTTATATGAATGCTTGAAAATAATAGAAACTCGAATAATAACCGAATAATGTATATATTGAAGGACTGGGAGATCCACGCCCTCTGGTTCAGTCTGACTGCCTGGTGCCTTATCCACCCAATAACTTCCTAATTCACCACCTATTTTAACGCTACAACTTTCTAACCTATTCCATTCGATTTACCGCATCATTTAACCCCATCGCGGATACTTCCTTCCTATTAATCTTAAAGTTTTTATGTATCTCCATTCCTGAAGCCAAAATTCGTATTTTACAGTCACAAATGTCTAAGTTAGTTAATTATTTAGTGTTCTATATACTGTATCTATTGCCGGACGCCTTACTCCCCTTAACCCGTACAGTACCAGGAATGTCTTTTATATCATATTCTAGCCACTAGTATACGATTTTATTCAACTTAGGAAGGACCTCTAGCAAAAATATGGCCCCAAACTATCTCAACCAACCCTTCTATCTCAAATCCTTCCTAAGCTGCTACATAATATCGTCTAAATATAGCTAGAATACAATATAATACACGTCGCTGGCACTCAAAGGGTTATCGAGGGTGGCCATACACAAAATACTCCCAAGCGGACCTATCCCCTATAAGAGGGACAACCCATGCCAGTTTAATGAAGGACTTAGATGATTGACCACTTAATTTAGTGTCATTGGGAGTAATTGTTGGTAAGAGTTGTATTATCGGGCGTACCACTACCGACATACAACATAAATCATCTATAAATACTTAACCTAACTAAAAGACCTAATCTAACCTAGTATTCTCATTACTACATGAATACTAGGTTAGGTTAGGTTGTTTGGTTAGGTTAATGTTTTAGAGAGGAGTTATGTTGTATGTCGGTAGTGGTACGCCCGATAACACAACTCTTACCCAATTGTTTAGTAATTCCTTCATTAAACTGGCATGGGTTGTCCCTCAGGAAACACCCCTCAAGTGGAAATCTCCCCTTACATTAAATGTGGCTGAAATTGGGTAATTCTTTACTTATTCGGTTGTTCTATCCAAAGTATATACACACTAACAAGTAAACCTACCAAAACAATATTGGAACCTGTGACGTCACGAGCCTGATTTACCTTATTTACTAACGGTGGTTATTAGTTTTCTGCCCACAGCTAACTCAAAGACAACTGCAGAAGTTGAAGTAACTAAACTAAAGGTTTCTAAATACCCCTTATGGTAACAAAGGTTTTAAAGTATCCCAAATAGGCTCATAATCGCGTCATATGTCGGAGAGGGTTAATGTATGGGAACAGTCAGCCACAAACACATCGCTTTCAGCATTTTCAGCATTAATACGCGAGACGTCTACTTTTAATTGACTCTAGTTCTATTGAAAGGATTGTATGAAGGTTTGGAAGGATCTGTGGTAGTTAAAAGGGTTGATTGAGATAGTTGGTAACCATTTTATTGATTCTAGTTATATTGAAGCTTAGGAAAGATAGCGTACTCTTAAAATCGACAAACTAATTGCCCAAACGTCTTAAAATCGGAAAACTAATGGGGCTAAACACGAGGGAGAAGGGGGGCCAGTAAAACGACCCATCCCCCCCTTAATTAAACTGCCTCATACCTCGGCAATGTTGAATTATGTTTGGGGGTTATAGAAAACGGGAGTGTTGGCCTGGTGCGGGGTAACTAACATAAAATAATGATAATAGTACCGGTAGCACTAACACTCAGCGCCTCCTATAAAAAACGCTTAGCCTACACATTATCGAAATAGTGACCCATCCTAATTAAAGTACGGTAAATTTGGGGGTGCGTTTTGAAGTTATATTAGTTTTTAACGGGATTTACTATTTTTAAACAATATTTCCTGACGTCCATCGACGAATTTACCTTCGGACCTACAGTACGTTTTCTGTTGACCCATTGTCTTACGATGCGCGGCGGTTTCGGGTGGTTTTTCATTCTCCTGTAGTATGTTTTATTATTTTGACATCTACATATTTTTTAAAGAGCAGCCGGGGTCCGGGGTCCGGGGGGGGGGGGGGGGGGGGGGGGGGGGGGGGCGGCCGCTCCCAAGTTAGGTAAGGTTGTTTGGTTAGGTTAATGACAATATTGTCGTTGGAAGTGCACGTGTCATGTGACACGTCTGCCGCGAGTGCAGCCTCCCTAACTGGCGGCGGACGTGTGTCACATGACACCGGCACTTCCGATGACAATGCAGTATTGTCATTAACCCCTTCTGCACCGCGAATGTTTTTTTAATTTTATTTTGGGTAGTTTCAGACGATTTTATTCAGTTTAAAAAGGTCCTCCAGCGATTAACAGGCTTCGAACTATCTCCCTTACCCATTTTTACTACCACAGATCCTTCTTAAACTGCGCAAAATCGTCTATAGTTGAAATATTGCCACAAACATCCTCGGTAGTGAAAGGGTTAACCTAACCAAACAACCTTACCTAACTCCTGCATATGTCAGTAGTAGGGACTAGGGCTTCCTAAATAAGGTAGGTTAAAAACTTACAATGACAAAACAAAAAGCAGTACGCAAAGGAAAGTTACGAACACGCGCGTATAAAGAATTCCCCCCCCCCCCCCCTTACATGCTAAAGTAAGAGAGAGAGAGAGAATGTGCGCGTGTGTATTTAGAGGTTGTAGGATAGGGGGGGGGGGATAAGCGAGAGAGAGAGCTAGAGAATGAACGCATGTGTATGTAGGGGATGGGGGGTAAGTTGGATCACTCTATGGGCCAGAGGGGGGACGCGGGAGAGGGCGGTATAGGTTACATCACTATATACGACAGCATCTAAATCACCCCCCAATAAAAAAAATATTAATCTTACAAAACATATTCATTGGGAACGAGTGGAGATGTGGAAAGACGAAGGCAACTTGGAGGGGGAGTGTGGGGGGGGGGGTAGTTGGGTGAAGGGCAAGTTGTCAGGAAGAGGCCAGGAGAGGAGGAGGGGGGAGGGGTCAGAAGAGAGAGAAGGAGGAGGAAGGGAAGAGGGAGAGGAAGGGGGGGATTCAGAAGAGAGAAGGATAAGTAGAGAGAAAGAGAGAAGAGAGGAGGGGGAGAGAAAGGAGGAGGAGGAAGGGAGGAGGGGGAGGAAATGAGAGAATAGAAGCGGGGTGGGGGGTGGAAACGAGTGCGGGGGAGGGAGAGGTTTGGACGAGGGAGGAGGAAGGCGGGTGGGGGGGGACAACGATATCATCCCATTCGCTAGTTTGTACCATAATTAATAGTTAACCATCGCACCTCACCAAAATAACGTAAACACGGTAAATTGTTTCCGTTATGACCTAAATATCCTGAAAGTCAACGATATTCCCGTATTTACTATTTGTTAGAATATAGGCTGACGATATGGCAGACACGAACCGGCTCATTCAGTCAGAAGTCTTTAATTTCCTTGTATTAAACCAATATTTTACATCCATGACTACCTTAGCATCAATAGAATTTCAGCACACACTTATCTAAATATATACACGCAAATATTCCCACACACACCTTAAATGCGGTGAAAACGCGAAGAGCCCACGACCATACGTCCGTCTGCTGCCAGGAAATTTATAGCACTGAGTAATGACGTCACATTCAAACACCGCTTGCCCGACCATCCACGAGTCCTGTTAGGATTTATAGATACCATAGTTAATTAATCAATTTCCGTATTATCTTCAGGCTTAGCATGTTCCCAGAAGATAGTCTGTTTTATCTTAGGTATTTGGAAGTTGTTGTAATCTGCATATAGGGCTTATAATACACACATATATCATTTATTAACTGAAGCACTGGCATCGATATCAACCTAGCCATAAAACATATGAAGTGAAACGTGCGCGAGATTCAAATGATACAATTACTATTTGTACACTTGGCCACATAAATTTGTACACAGGAAAATAATTTGATTTTGTTTTATTATTATTTAGCTTCAAGGATGCAGTGTTTTAGCTTGAAGGGGATCTGTGGGGAGTCTTTTAAGCTTGAAGGGGGACTGGGATGTATTTATTAACTTGAGGGTCTCTCTGGGTGTGTTTTACAGTTTAAAGGGGGCTTGGGGGCATTTGACACTTTGAAGGGGGTCTGGGGGTGTTAAATAGCTTGAAGGAGGTCTGGGAGGCCGTGTTTTAGCTTGAAGGGGGTCTGGGGAACGTGTTTTAGCTTGAAATGGGGTCTGGGGGTGCTGTTTTAGCTTGAAGGGGGTCTGGGGTGGGTTCAATAGCTTGAAGGTGGTCTGGGGGTGCTTAATAGCTTGAATGGGGTACGGGGGTGTGGTTTAGCTTGAAAGGGGTCTGGGATGGGTTTAATAGCTTGAAGGGGGTCTGGGGGTGCTGTGTTTTAGCTTGAAGGAGGTCTGGGAGCCATGTTTCAGCTTGAAGGGGGTGTGGGTGGTATTTATTAACTTGAAGGGGGTCTGAGGGATGCTTAATAGCTTGATGGGGGTCTGGGGGTCGTGTTTTACCTTGGAGGAGGTCTGGGTGGTGTTAAATAGCTTGCAGGGGGTCTGGGGGCCATGTTTTAGCTTGAAGTGGGTCTGAGGGGTGGTGATTTACCTTGAAGGGGGTGTTTAATAGCTTGAAGAGGGCTGGGGGTGCTAAATAGCTTTAATTAATGTATTCCTATATTTCTTAGTTTCCTCGCTAGACCTCCATCAAGCTTGAAAAACACCCCCTTCAAGATTAATTTGTAAAAATTTTGGTAAAAAAATGTCCCGGCTGAAGACCGGTACGGTACTCTTATATTTACAGGCTCGCTCTCGCTCGCCAGGAAAAAACCCAACACCTAAATGGCACGAAAGGGTCTTAACATTGATTACGAAATGGGGCGAAAGGTGTTAAAATCGTCAAACTAATAGGCCGAACGTCTTAAAATCTCCAAACTAATGGGGCTAAACACGAGGGAGAAATTAGTCCAGAAAACCGGCCCATCTCCCCTTAGGTAACCCATTCAGTACCGGGGACGTCATTTTCATTATATTCTGGCAACTATTACACGATTGTACAGTCGTGCTAATAAGTCATGTCTCGGAACCAAGTATATTTCGTTCAATAATTGGTATCAGCAATGTCTAAAACTTGATTTATTAGTTTCGAGTGACATATATAAGCATGGTCCTACACTTATCCACCCTATTCAACATCTGACAGACATTAATACAGCACAGAGAGAGCCAAACGTAAAGACAGCTGGGACATGACTTATTAGCGCGACCGTACTTGCCTACTTACAGCGAATAGACTATAGTATCAGACCAGAGAAGGGTGTAGGCTAGGTCAGGTTAGGTCAGGTGAAGGTATTGAGGGATAAACCTTTACAACAGCACCTCGTATCTACATTCTACTTTTCCTATTTTTCTGAAGAGTGTAGAGAGGGGAGAAAAGGTGTTGGAGAGAGTGGAAGCTGTTGGAGTGGCTTTGTTATGTGTGTTATTTTTAGGTTGTTAATGGATGCGTGGACACCGAAAATAGTTCGTGGTGATAGGCTACCTGTAAAGTGCGCGCCACTAAAGTAAAATTCTACCAAAAATGGCCTAGATGTTTGCATTCTATGTTTATTCAACTAATGCATGTCTAATGATATAAAAAAAAAAAAAAATGAATTGAAGGTTGAAACAATACAGAAAAGCTATACATGTACAATATAAGTTAGTCACCCTAAATATAATGTTTTCTATGGTTTACCTAGATAGAGAAAACGATATTTTAACATCAACTGAACTATTTATTGACCACTCATTGTCTACAACGCTCACACGTACAGTTCCGAGCATATGAAACAGAGACACCGCCTCAGGCCTTCTACTCAGTCATTGTGTCCTTTCTAGCTGGAGAGTTATGATGGGGGAGAATGGGAGTGGAAGTAGGCGATAGTGTAATTTGTCATATTATATAATATATGTAATTTGTCATATTATATATTAAAGTTCACACAGTAGAGGCAGAAATGGTCATTTCGCAATAGGAACCTTCAACAATTCCAATAACTGCTGTAAATAAATACTTTAAATTATTAAATTATTTCGTTCCTTTCCCGCGTTGCGTCTCCGTTACCCCCACTATATCCATATTCCATTCGTTTATCTCCTTACACATATCTTCCAGTTTGTACTGAATTTGAATTGCCCGCCAGAAACATTCAACAAAACACATTATTGGGACTTTATATAAATATCGACATTAGAGCTTTAAATCTATATAATTCAGTTTGTATAGATTGGTGATTCAAATAGGGTATATATTATAGTTCAAAATTAATCTTACTATGTAAATAAATACTTTCTTCTTCTTCTTCTTCTTAGGGTTGTGATGTGCAATGTACACGGAGTAGGAATCCCCAGATATTTGCACAGGCGTTATTGGCGTTGGACAGCTTTTTATGTGTTAGTTGGGTTAGTTAAAGTAAGATAGTACAGCATTGTAAGTCCTTTTTGTCTTGTCTGGAAGTAAATAGATGATAGATGTGTGAGCTGAAAAGGGGTATGAAAATATTGGTTGGGATTAGCATTGGTATAGCAAGGGGTAGGTCAATATTGGTTGCGATTAGTATTGGTATAGCAATGGTAGTCAATTGTATTCTTGTTTGTCATTAAAGTCGAGTTGTCTCATAAGTTAAGTTAAGCATTGTCTTGGTTGGATGATAATAAAGGTGGGTTTGTAGATTGGTACTGTATTTATTTTTGTGTACGTACTGTACTGTACTGTGATTCATGTGTCGGAGAGTCTGTTGGTTATGCGTATATATGTCCCCAAAGCATTGGCTATTGATTTTTTGTCTGCTGGGGGTAGGTTGCCTCCACCCAGTATGTTTTCTAAGTTAAATATTCCTCCTCTTCGAGCAATATCTTCTCGAAGAGTCATGCGGGCGCTGTAGTGGCGGTGACAGTAGAGTAGGAAGTGCTCCACTGTTTCTGGGGTCTGACAAAATTGGCAGTTTTCGTTGTCTGCTATTTTCATCTTGAACATGTGTGCTGTCAGTCTTGAGTGGCCAATTCTGAGTCTGAGAGCCGCTGTATTTATTGGCTTGTTCTTGTAAGTGGTGTGTTCCCAGATTGCCCATTCTTTTTTTATGGTCCCATATTGAGTACCAGAGATGGTAACTTTCCATTCGTCCTTAAAGTCTACGAGAATGTCTTTTTTGTACAGTACTTTAAATTATTAGTTACTATGCCTATAGTTGAGATTATTAGCCAAAACGTAAACATAGGTCGGAAAGTTCGGACTCGTTATTATTCCGTTGTCTTTATCTAAGTGTACATCAGAGAGAACAAAGGGAAATATATTATATTTATGTTTTAATGTGAACTCCATCTTTACTGAAGTTGTCTTAGGAGATACTGAAAGTGGGCAACCGTATCTTAAGTGACGAAATTGAAACGTCGAATTCCTCAATGAGCGTCTTTCACCCAGGTAAACTATTTTAAAGCTTATTTTTCAGAGACAGGCCTTTTAACATAATGAGTGTTCACCCTACTTAACCTTTATCACCTTCAGGAAACAAGGATCTATCATAATTCAGCTTTGTACGGTAGGCTACTCACCTCACCTGGTAGGGCCACCAATCGGAAGCGCATGGCACGCCAGGATCAAGCAGCCCAGTTTGTTAAAAAAGGACACGCCAGTCAAGACAGTCAGGCATATTGTACTGTAGTTGAGCAATGGTGACTGGTTGAGTGTGTCGGTATTTATCAAGGAAACCGGCCACGAATTTTCCTGGAAATTTGGAAGTCACCCATTAAATGAACATAGGCCTAACCTAGGCCCTATAGGCTAGGCCTAGGCTACATCATCTTCTTCTTGATATTTATATGTTCAGTTTGCTCGGAGTATTTCAGATCTCCAGATTACTGCACAGGCATAGAGTTGCTTGCTGAGGGGAAGGGAAGTTTTACATCATATTAATATAGCCTAGGCTAGGCTAGCCTAGGCCTATTTCAACTTTCGGAAAAAACGTTTTCGATAATTATCGCGAATAGACTCGCAGCGTTATTATACATAATTTATTAGGGAAAGTGAAGCTCTATGGAATCCTTATAATATACTCACATAGATTCCGTTGTGGTAGAATAGTTTTGATAAGTTTTGTAACTCGATTTTGTCGATATAAATAGTCCCGCGCGTAAACAAACTCAGTCCCGCAATCTTGAGAGCTCTGCTACGGACGTGTTCGAAATGGAGTACACTCGCTACGGTAAAGTGTTATGTTCTACAAAGATGTTACTGTATGTCTAATATATGAACCCACAGTAGCTGGCATGCAACTTGCAAGGGCTAGTGTTGTACCGGTATCCCACGTACTGGGTGTAGGGCACTCTAGGGTTAGGTTAGGTTAGGTTGTTTGGTTAGGTTAATATACTGTCTCGCAAACAAGATTCGTAGTTGCGGTAGTATTTACATCAAAACTATTCTTCCACAGTGGAATCTATGTGAGTATATTATAAGGATTCCATAGAGCTTCACTTTCCCTAATAAATTATGTATAATAACGCTGCGAGTCTTTTAAAAAAAATTACCCCGTTTTCAATTAGGCTACTTTGAAAAAGTTAATATTTACCTCCTGTTATCCACAGCCAAAACTGAAGATTGCGGAGTAAATACCGTAGACTTCATTAAAGTTGTTTTTGGCGACCGTCAACCTTTTATTAATTACATACCAAACCAGCGGGGGTGTAGGGCGGCACCCCCACCTAATATACTAGGTTAGGTTAGGAAAGGTTGTTAGGTTAGGCTAATATTACCCCTTATTTTCGTCTTTTACCCCTCAAGGCTCAATGTCCCTGTACTTATAGCCGTCCCCATAATATAACATACCTAGGCTATAGGCTACACAAACATCGATGGGGCTTGTAACTGTCACACCGTAAAATCTTACCCTTTAATTTCATGGAGAGCACCAGTTGGGCAATCATAGCACTGTGGGCGCCGCATCAGGCTAGGCCTAGGCTAACGAACTCACTGACAAGTTTAGGCTACCCTCGCAGGCTCGCAACTCCCGCTTTATATACAATTATGGGAACAGATTTAATGGAATAACATCAAATCTAGGCCCAATTGAGGACAATTAGCCTGTGGGCTGCAATAATACCAAATGACCAACTTACCAAGAAGCCTAGACAAGGTAAAGTTGACAACACATCCACGGTGACACGGTCCACCATACAGTCCACACTTGTTCTTGTATCTGCTATATTATAGCCTATGTTAGGCGTCACTCGGTCAGTTCACCTAGCCTATTAAAATACCAAATATGCACAAAACCGGGATTTTAGTACACTTGTTTTGATGAATTGCCTTTCTTTTATGGGAGGAGGAGCTTGCTTGTATAGTCACAATCAAAAGTAATTGACCTCCATGGCTCCATCGTTTCAACGTTGGTATGGTTGGTATCTTGTCCTTGGATCTCTCTACATAAAAGAAAACTTAAGTCTTTGGCACATAGCCTATAGGCTAGACGAATTCTATGTATTGAAATAAAATATCCCAGTTTACCAAGTAGCATTTATTTTCCTTATATAACCAGATAGAAGGGATGTTATTGATGCCTTTTGAGCGTACCTGACTGTTGTACCCAGAGGTCTTTCGATGTGTAGAAAACGCCGGATTAACCGGTAAATGATCACAAATCAGTTTAGCTCTTAACATTTTCCAGCGTACATAATTATTTCATGCAATATAATGACAGACATTTTTAAGAGTAGGCTACTCTGTGTTATATTATCCTCTATTACCTTCGTGCTTAGGTTCTTGTGTGGTCTCCTCTTCTTCAGTCGAGTAAGAACCTACCTATTAGTCAATACAACTCCAGTAAAAACCAGGTATAACATATACGCTCACTTATTTCGCAAGCCCTGAATAAGCCGCAAACCTCACCGATGCACACCACAGCACTTTACAGACCATATAGGAAAACACTAACAATTATCACAGGCTGCACAGCTACTACACCTACAGACCACATATAGGCCTACACCAAGAAACAAAAGTCCTCAAAGTCAACAACCATCATTCTAGATATACGAGGCACTCAAATACTTGCTGCAGCCTCAATAAACCCACACTATCTGCTACACTACAAGGCAGAACATCCACACACTCCAAGGAACATCAAAGCAACTCCCATCACACGTTATCTTTCAGCAATACTACCATTACTCTCCCCTTGTCAACCACAAAAAACAACTTCCAAAAATACATCCACACTCATACCACTCTCCATCCAAGTACTCCAAGACAACACACAACTATACGCACAGCCTCACGACATTGACCTCTCAGAATACCACTAGCCAAGCACTACAAGACAACACACAACTATATGTGCAACCCCGGGGACATTGACCTCTCAGAATCAATTAAACCTCCCCCGGGAAGACAGAGTCCACCTGGCTAGGCCGTGCTTCGGGCATCATCTGGCTCTCCTCAGCTACCAGAGGAGGCTGGATGAGTCCGTGGCTGATGACTGTCCAGGCTGTAACATATATTGCACCCCATACCAAAAAACACCATGGAAGACTGCACTATACACTCAATCACGCACACCAATAACACAACATACACTCAATGAGAGCTCTGTTATTGTTGTTGTTGTTGTTCGGCAAGCTGCCTGGCCGAACAGCCCCAAGGCCCCGAGCACGGCCAAGGCCATAACCAAGCGCCCCCACAGAAGCCTCTCTGCCGACCACAATAAAGCCTGGGTGACCGAAGCCATTCCATGGCGGGGAGCTGAGGAGGGTGCGGAAAATCGGAAACGCCCGGGAAACCAAAGCCCCACCCAGGGCCCTGTGCCCCTCAGCAATTATGAAGAGAAAGATGAGGGGCAAGGGAAAAATGTGACACTTTGGCTTCCAATCTTGGTAGATTGGGAGGTCAATTCACGGAAGAGACGTCGTCACTTGAGATCTAGAAAATACACAAGTAAAAGGAACAGTGAGAGTAATTAAGCTATGGGTATGGCAGAGATCGCTCAGTTCTCACTCTGATAGACCAGCCCATCACCACATGACTAGAACCCAATCCTTTCATCATCAGCTAGGAAAGGCCCTAGAAAGCCGCCTTTGGCGGGGGGATAGCTCCCCTATTTCAACCCCTTTCGGGGTTGGGCACCCGCCCAAGGGCTCTGTTGGAACGCTCGGTTCCGGCTATGGCCTTCCTCAGAGACTCGGAACTGTTCGGCCTGGCAGTCTAGGGAACAACAACAGCAACACCAACCTATCACACCAGCTTCACCACCCTTGCCCAGATCATTAATATTGGATACAATCAATCCATCATGCATATCAAATTCGTCATGATGTTATGCCATTATGACATTCACTTATCTAAAGTTTATAGCCTCTCGTTGTTATTCCTGTCCATCCTTCCCCATGCATATCTGATCCTGATCGTGTTTCATAATTACGTACCGTGACTGGTTAACCCCTTCACCACCCTTACGTAATTTTCATCATATCCTGGTTACTATTAAAAGATTTTATTTAGTTTATAACATAGCTCTACGATTTTGATGGGTAAATATGATTTCAGTATACCCTCTTGACAACACAGGTATTTCTTAAACTACATAAAATCGCCGAATTTAAGCCAGAATCAAAGGTAAAAGGGTGTTGAAGGGGTTAACACACACTCACACACACATACTAATATTATAGGTGACTGTGGATGTTGTTTTTATTGCAAAAGAGGATGCAAGGATGAACCTCCGGTGCAGGGTTACACGGCGCAGAGTAGATCGAGGGGCATCGAACTCCATACCCGATCAGGTGAATCTCCAGAGGAGGGACGCAGGATGCGGGAGCAGCGGTGCACCACCACGACTGTGAGGCAACAGCTTCTATGCTAAAATAAGGTTCAATAAGGATGTTCTGTGGATGCGGATATTCAATACACGTACTCACGCTCTCACTCTCTCTCACTCTGCTAATCCATCAATTTTTATAACGAAGCCAAGCATCCCTTCTTGACACTTTACTTTAACCCTATTTGGTCCGAGGGAATCTTGATGGATCTTCTCTGTTTCGCTCCATTAATTTGGAGATTTTAAGAGGTTTTATCTCATTTGTTTGGCGATAATAAGACGCTTTGCCCCATTTAGGTGTCATTTTTGTTCTGGATGAACGATCGATAGCGAGTCTGAACTTGGAAAAAATCTGCCTTCGGTCAGGAATTTTTTTATATCGAAAATCGTACAAGCTTACCTTGAAGGGGGTCTGGGTGGCCAGATTTTTAGGTTGAAGGAAGTATGGGAAGGCGTTTTTGTTAGCCTAGGAGACAAACTATAAAATACGTTGCTCGAAAATGGCAAAAGCAAGCAAAATCCTCAATAATGATGAAACAAAATATCATAATAACCCCCAAGATGTCGGACCAGATAGTGTTAACCCTTTGAGGATCATGACGCTTTTCTGACAGTTTACTGGCTAACATTGGACGATTTGATGCAGCTTAGGAAGGATCCGTGGGAGTTAAAAGGGTAAAGACAGTCTCAAACAACCCTCGGAACTCCATATACCCTTCCCATTCTGCATGGAATCATCTAAAGATAGCCAGAACAAACTGCCAAAATGTGTCTTAGATCCTGAAGGGGTTAAGTGGTTCTGCTACACCACTTTAAGAACACTTTATTAACACTTTCAGTATTAGGATGCCTGTTATCGCTTTATACAGGCTAGCATTATAAAATTTTATTCAGCTTTGGAAGGCCCTATAAGATAAGGTCTAGTACGGTATATCTCAATTAATCGGAAATTATTTAAAAAGTGTATTTATTAAATACAAATATAAAGTTATTTACTTAATAATTTGGCTTCCTACTTAGACCTCCATAAAACTTAAAAAGATACCCGGCAAGGCCCGGGCCCCCTCCGAGAAATATTTGTGCATTTTCGGTAGAAAAATAACCCGACTGGTTTGGTTCCTCCTAAATTACAGGCACGCAATCGCTCACCAGGAAAAAATCGACACCTGAATAGCACGAAAGGTCTTAAAATTGACAAAGAAATGGGGCAAAACATCTTTACATCGTTAAACTAATGAAGAGATTGTCTTAAAGTCTTAAAACCAATGGGGCTAAACATGAAGGAGAAGGAGGTCTAGAATAAACACCCCCTTATATTACCTTTTTCAAACTCACATTTATTTTACCGAGTACCTATAGCCTGTTCCAAATATATAGGCCAAAACTCTTGAACATTAACCTCTATAACTCACAAACGACTAGAGCAATCGAGCTAATATTTATATTATTAGGGAAGGGTCAGACAGAGAATAGGTGTGGAAATGTACAGCCCATTTGCTCAAGTCCTTTTTGAGTTATAGAGGTAGGGTTCACGATATCTGGCCTAACTATTTGGAACAAGGTATAGTTTCTCTCCACGGAGAAGGGTCGCTGGTCCAACCACTTATAATCTGATATTGCCAAATATTTATATATGTAGCTATCTTCAAACGTCTTTTTATCAGCTTAGGAAATATCTCGCGGAGTTAGAGGGTTAATTATTGACATGGTCTTTAACTCACTGACTCCTTGAGATTGTTTCTAAACAAAATAAAATCATTTGAAAATAACAATAAAATAAATAAATAATATAAGGCCTTATTAATAGTGTCAATTCTACTCCCGATTCAACACTAAATTTTTTTTCCTTCCTTCACCCGTCAATGGCTTCAACACTAACCATTTTCCCCTCGCCTATTATCTTATTTTGGATTATAGCAATTACTCTCCGGAGCGTTTCGATAACATTATTTAGTGATGGGCGTTTTCTACGATTTTGATATATCATTGTTGTGATAAGGTTTGTAAACTCTGAGGGCCACAGCAGCTCGGACGTCCTGCGGGAATTGATAATTTTCAATTGTCCTTGAAACATTTTCCCCAAACCGAAAACATCGCTGGCTGGGTGACTGATGAATCCAAAGAAAAACTCAGGCGCATAGTCGGGAAAGTTCTTGTAATCATCGGGTGAGTGGTTCTTGAACTTAGGTGGTGGGATGCCTGTGTTAGAAGCGAGACCAGCGTCAATAATCATGGCCTTAGGATAGTTCATATTATCCATATTAACCAAGACATTGTTTCCTTTAATGTCGTTATGGATATATCCCGTCCAGTGGAACTGAGACAATTTTGATGCCAAACTGAAGAACACTCTCATCCACCACAAACTCTCATGGCGAATTGCATAGGGGCAAGTTACCTCATCCAGCTCTGTGCCGTCACAATAAGATATTATGAGGCAAGGATGGTCCCGAGCCACAGCTAATAGACGCGGGGCTCCTCCTGCACCGTCCACGTCAATTAGAGTCTTAGCCTCCATTAGGTAATCCTGTTGTGAAGCGTACTTAGTCCCTACTTTTCTGACTGCCGTTTGTCCACAGTACTGTACTAGGTACACTGTGCCATACTTTCCTGTTCCCAAATACTCCATTTCTTCACACTCTGACATGATGGCATTTTTGTTCGAATACATCTTGGAATCGAACAGCAGATCGGGCAGGGTACCCATCTGCTTAGTAGTATCTGAGCACATAACTGTATTTGTAAGCTAGTTAGTTATAATAGGCCTTCAGAGACTATCTACCTTTCTGGATTATTGAACCAGCACACTGTTAAGTAAAGAAAAGCGGCAGGACTGGAGCCCCTTTTCAAGAAACGTTATCTTCTGAATTGCTATTCGGAAGACTGACAAACACATCGCGCACTTGTATGACCATGATAAGATCAAAATATCGACATTGTAACAATGATATAAGAACAAGAATATAAATCACAATAAACGTAGTGAAACTTCTCTAATATTTATTTTTCTTAATTATTAAATGCTTTCCCTTCAGTACAAGCCCCAACACTCTGAGAAACAACATAGATAAAGAAGCGAATAATTGTTTTTCGAATTTTATAAAAGACTCCCAAAATATATCTTTCGTTTTCTCTAATAACAATGTTACGAAAGAAAATGAATATATATGGTGGCAGACTATTATAGACTAAACGTCGATTGTAAAAAATGACACCATGTTGATAGAAGTCTATTACAGAAGCTGCCAGTTGAGAGTTATGGATAAAAGTTGCGGGAAATGCTCTAGAGTAAATCTACCATTATTGCAGTGTCACACAAGCGCTTATTTCGTCAATTTGTACGACGATATAAGTTCCATAAGAATTAAACTAGCCAACAGCCTAACGGCCTTATTGGGCTATCCTTAGTTGGAATTATGCAAGGCTGGTACATGTCATATTTGTAACAAACTATGTGGTACCAACTCTGTAAATTGCTGACTGAATAAATATTATTATTATTATTATTATTATTATTATTATTATTAACACAATCTACCTTTGATCTAGTTTCCAATTCCATTGTGAAATCCTCAAAATAGTAAGCTACGAGAAGAAAAAAAAATCGTCGAATATTGCCGCAAAACGCCCTCGTCTGCCACCATAAGCCTGGCTACCCAATTCTTCAATAAATAAATGCTATGTTTCGACACCTAAATGGCACGAAGTCTTAATATTGAAAATTAAATGGGGTGAAAGGTTTTAATTTCGCCAAACTAATGGGAAAAGTCCTAGAATCTAAAAACAAATTTGGGCTAAACATGAGGGAGAAGAGTATCCGGAAAAAAACCTCCCTTGAACCATTTAAGTACGGGTATCGCCGCCATTATTCATTGGGAGGTGTTTGGTGTTGGGAGTGAAATTAATTAATTAGATTATTCCTTATATTGTGGCTATTATTAGTCCATTATACTCAGCTTAGGAAGGACGTTTATTAATCAGAGAGGTGTATTATCTCCATAAATTCGATCGTTGTGTATCAAATATTCTTCCTAAACAGTAAAATCGTCTAATGATAGCTAGAACAGTAGCTGTAAAATATAATTAACTTCACCCGTACTGAAGTGTTGAAGAAAGGTATTCAAAGGTAAATAAAAGTGTCCCTTGTAACATACCATTATATATACCTATAATCCCCTCTAATACAGAGATAGAAAGGTCGATCACTTACAATACTCAATAATTTTAAGGAGGAGGTAGTTGCTTTTTCGGGACCCCCATCTCCCTCTTGTTTAACCCCATTAATGTTGATATCCTAACACGTTCGTCCCGTTACTTTTTCGATGTTAAGACTTTTCATCCCATATCTTTATCAATATCAAAACATTTCGTGCCATTTACGTGTCATTTTTTTCCTGGCGAGCGAGAGCGAGACTGAAATTTTAGAGGAACTCGACTGCGACATTTTTCTACCGAAAAATTTACAATTATATCTCGAATGGGGATCTTAAGGATAATTCATTAATCTTGATGGAGGTCTAGGGATGAAAGTAAAACAAGAGACTGCTGCTGACACCCGTGGCACCAATATGACGGAGGTTGTCCACTGTTTGTTCCTAACCTTGATACTGTGAACCGTATTCTTTAAGGGGGTTTACTGGACCCCTTTCTCCCTCATGGTTAGCCCCATTAGATTTGAGATTTTAACACGTTCGCCCCATTAGTTTAGCGATATTACGATTTTTCACTCCATTTCTTAGTTAAATATCAAGATCTTTCATTAGGTGTCGATTTTGTCCTGGCGAGCGGCTAGCTATAATTATAGCCTACATTTTAGGAGGAATCGGCCTTCGGCCGGGGGATATTATCTGGAAGGGGGGTCTTGGAGGTATTGTTTAAATTATTATGTTCCCTCCACCAACCGACTTTACTCCTAAACTCAATTAATGAAATCAACAAATTCATGTGCCAGTCCAGGGATTCGAACCTAGGATGCTCACACCGAAATTCAGTGCATTTATCCATTAGGTTGATGGAGGTCTAGGGACGAAACTGAGCAAAAAAATCAGAAATTTATAAATGAATGTAGGCTACAAATAAATCTACCCCCACCTTATCGTCTACTAATAGCCAGAACCCAGAACAGAAATGTGTCATCGTATCTGAGGGTTAAGCTTTGTTGTTTATTTCAACTTATTTCGCTCACTAATCCTGGCAACTATTAAATGATTTTCTTCAGCTTAGGAAGGACCACTAACAAAAGGACTACAGACTATAGCTCATATAATCCTCTGAGCCACCACCGATTCTTCTTATATGGTGAATAATACCGTCGAATCACGTCCATAATATATTGAGAAGGACGTCACCGGTACTGAATAATGGGTTTGACAAGGCTAATAATTATGGGTTGTGAATACGATCAATAATAGTCATAAGTAATTATGAGTTTTGTGGTTTAGGTTAAGTTTTGTTTTTCCTTTGTTTTTTTCCTTTTTTGTTTTTTTTGCTCGCTACCCTTCTTCCTCATATGCTTAGTCCCATAACATTAACTGGAAAAGGGTTCTTGGGGGTATTAACTAAACTTAATGGAGGTCTAGGGAGGGGAAAATAATCTCCCCTTAACCCCTTCTGTACCGACAACGTCCTTTTAAATTTATTCTGGCTACTATTAGAGAATTTTCCTCAGTTTCAATAGGGCCTCCAGCAGTTAACAGGATTCAATTTGTCTCACTTAACCCTTTTTACTGCCACAAATCCTTCTTAAACTGCACAAAATCGTCAAAATATGGTTACAAATATATTAAAAGACATCGCCGGTACAGAAGGGGTTAACTCTCTAGTTACCACACTGTCTTTCTAATCTCAATAATATAATCTGAAGAACAGCGTCATCGTATAGTGAAAGGGTTAACCCCATTAGGTGCAGGGCGGGCCAATTTAGATTCTCCCAGTTTTACTCCATTAGCTTGGAGATTTTAAGACGATTCATCTCATTAATTTGGCGATTATATGATGGTTCAACCCAATAAGGTGTCGATGTTTCCTGGGCGAGCGATAGCGAGCCTTCAATTTGGGAGAAACAAGCCTTTGGCCGGGACATTTTTCTACCGAAAAATGTACACATTTAACTATAAGAGGGTTTGGGAGACGTAATTTTTTAGATTGAAAAAAAGGCGTGGAGAGGCGTTTTTTTAAGTCTAGGGGTAAACTAAAAATACAGTGTTCGAAAATGGTAAAAACAATTAAAACCCTCCATAATTAAACAATTAAAACCCTCCATAATTAAACAATTAAAACCCTCCATAATTAAACAATTAAAACCCTCCATAATTAAACAATTAAAACCCTCCATAATTAAACAATTAAAACCCTCCATAATTAAAACAATTAAAACCCTCCATAATTAAAACAATTAAAACCCTCCATAATTAAACAAAATACCAAAATAACCCCCAAGACGTTGCACCAGATAGTGTTAAGGGGGTGTATTTTCTGGACCCCCTTCTCCTTCATGCTTAGACTCGACATTAGTTCGGTGATTTTAAGACCTATAGTCTCATTTTTGTGTCAATTTTAAGAGTTTCGTGTCATTTAGGTGTCGATTTTTACCCCTGGCGAATGATAGCCAGCCTGCAAATCTAGGAGTAACTGGAAACTACAAATATTGATACTAATTATAATAATGATGATGATGATTATGATAATGATGATAATGATGATGATGATGATGATGATGATGATGATGATGATAATGATGATAATGATGGTGATGATGATGATAATGATGATGATGATGATAATAATGATGGTGATGATGATGATAATGATGATAATGATGATGATGATAATGATGGTGATAATAATGATGGTGATGATGATGATAATGATGGTGATGATGATGATGATAATAATGATGGTGATGATTATAATAAAGATGAATGGAGATATAACACCAGTACTCTTCAATCCTTTATTGGCTAGGGTTGAGTACAGGAGCGCCGAGACGCTGGTTGGTTATGTGAGAGTCTGGTGTGAACTGGAGGACTTGCTGCCTCCACAGGCCTGGGTGCCAGAGGCGCCCGCAAGTCTAAAGTGTCTGTGGTGCCATATGGTGTTGGACAATAGTGGTGTATACATTATTATTATATCTCCCCCCCCCCTATTGGCGTCCGACGAGGCGATGGTGGAGTCGGGCGGTGTAGGTTGAGTGGAGGGCGGTAGACGAAGCTGTCGTAGGAAGCGGCGGTTGCGGAGTGTGGCTCGCCCCGACCCATCCACCCGGATGGTATACTGGCGGTGTGGATGCACCTCCACTACAGTGCCAGTCTTGTTCCACCGTGTCAGGTTGTTGCCCCCCTGGTTCTGGACGGAGACCCGGTCACCGACGTGGAGTGGTGATAAAGGCCGGGCTGAAGCATTATAGTATGTGGCTAGGGCAGCGTTACGGTGAAAAAGGGCTGCCTCACGAGCTTCGGCCGAGAGAAGCCAGTGGGGGTGGAGGTGGAGAAGTGCAGGATTGCAGGGGACGTGGTCCCGTAGGGTCCTGCCGAAGAGAAGTTGAGCTGGTGACTTGTCAATGGTCGAGAGGGGTGTGTTCCTGTATTGGAGGAGGGCGCGGGCTGCGGCGTTGTTGTCTAGAGAGCCAGTGGGGGATGTACAGTCCGCGATGATGCGGCGGGCTGCTTTAACAGACAGCTCGGCGCGGCCATTAGACTGAGGGTAGAACGCAGAGCTGACCCGCTGTGACACACCCCAATGTGCCAGGAATTCTTGGAAGTCCCCGGCTGTGAACTGGGGCCCACCATCGCTCGCCAGTACCCGGGGTGCTCCGTAGTGGGTGAAGAGGGTACGGCACGCCGAGATGAGGTGGTGAGCATCACATTTACCTGGTGGCAGGTAGAAGATGTGGACATTGCTGGAGAAGCGATCGACGTAGACCAGGTAGTGTTTGCCCTGGTGCTGAAAAAAATCGGCGGCTACCTGGTCGTATGGCCATTGGGGTGGGTCAGATGACATGAGTGGCTCTTTCGGCTGGGACGGGGCGTGGGCGCGGCAGTAGTGGCAGGTATCCAGGCAGTTGCGTAGGGCCTTGTCAATACCTGGCCAGTAAACACTCGCACGTGCACGGGCCTTCATGCCAGTCATACCCTGATGAGCTGAGTGAAGGGCCTCGAGAACTCTGGACCGAAGATGATGGGGGATGACTGGTCGTTGATCCATGAGGGCTACCCCGTCGACGGAAGTGAGGCGGTCTCTAACACCCCAGAACTGTCGTAGTTGTGGGGCGGTCGCCTCTCTGGAGTCCGGGAAGCCCTCAGGGATGGTCTGAAGAAGGGAGGTATACTCGCTGTCTTGTTGGCCGGCAGATTTAAGGTCAGACCATGATACAACTGGGTCAGGTATGGCGGCGAGCATGGTGAGGGAGGCCAAGGTAACTGAGTGGATATCGAGCTCGCTGGCGGCCGCACTATGCACATCATGGGCATCCGCGGAGGGCCTGGTCGGGTAGCGGGAGACAGCGTCAGGGCCGCGGTGCCATTTGCCAGGCGTATGTTGAATGATGAACTGGTATCGTAGGGTACGTTCCTTAATCTTGAACAGGCGAGGGTTTGGTATGTTGTCAAGGGACCGGTCGTTAAGGATGTGCAGTAGAGGTCTGTGGTCCACGACGACGACGAGGTCAGGGCAGCCCAGGACAAACATTCTGCATCTGTCAAGGGCGTCAGCCACTGCTAAAGCCTCGCCTTCGACGGGTGCGTAGTGGGACTCCGCAGGTGTGGTAAAACGGGAGCCGGCGAAGATAAGTTTCCAACCGACCTTGCAACAGGTGGGGTCAGATGCGGTGGGGCAGGAACAATGTTGTTGGAGTAGGAGGAAGCCAAGGCCGGTTTTGCTCCAGTCTGTGGCGAGGCACGTGGGTCTGCCGATCTCGAAGGAGCAGACCCCTTCCTCAACCAGGTGTGTGATGTGGTCCTTAGATGTGGCAAAGGTACGGTCGAGTGCCTCATCCCAGTGGAAGGGGATTTTGGACTGCACAAGTTCCCGGAAGGGCGCCATTTCCGGTTTGATGCTGAAGGCCCAGGCGACCTGTTCAACGAGACCAAACCACGACCGAGCTCCCGTGATGTCTGTGGGCGTGGGAAAGTCACGGATGGCCTTAATCATGGACGTGCATGGCTTAATTCCAGTGTCTGTGATGGTGAGTCCGGCGAAGTCAACTGAAGGGGCGGCGAAGGTAAACTTGTCAGGGTTGAAAGTGACACCGTTGGTTGCACAGAGGGCCAGGTAATCAAAAGTGTGCCAAAATGCCTCCTCGACTGAAGAGTCCCACAAAAGGGAGTCGTCGACACACTTCACCTTACGAGGGACAGCCTGTATGATTGCGTCGAAGCGTCGGTATAGGCGTCGCCAGCTGCCAAGTAACCTTGAGGGGCCCTGATATACCTGTAACGGCCAAATTCCGTGATAAAAGTCGTAGCCTCCCTGCTGGATTCGTCGAGTAGAACAGCATGGTATCCATTCCAGGCGTCTAGGACCGTCTTACGAGTGCCTGCAGGGATGGATTGGGCCAAGTTGAATGGGCTCGGGGTGTGATGTGTCTCCCGAAGGCAGGCGTGGTTGAGTGCCTGCAGGTCAACTGTACGGCGGGGTTGTCCAGCTTTCTTGGTGACCACCACCATCCTAGAACACCAGGTAGTAGGGGTACCGATGGGGACAGGCTCAATAATGCCCAGTGCGACGTCCCTGTCGAGATCTGCTTTGACCTGGGCCTTCCAATGATGTGGTATAGGGGCAGGGGTGTGCACGGCACGTGGAGATGCGCCAGGCTTGATGTGGATGTGCATGGGAGGGCCAGACATCGTGGGGAGTGGGCCGCTGGTGGTGTTAAATGCTGAAGATGCAAACTGTGACAAGAACCAGTCACGAAGGTCAGACAGGTGCAGGTCGTTAGGTGGGAAGGGGAGGGAAGTGGGCCGGTGTGGTGGAGGGGTCCTGGTCAAGGTGGGTGGTGGTTGGGCTGTGTGGGCGGCCATGCAGGGGGTAGGTGTGGGGAAGTCGGGAGGGATGATATGTAGTGCCCTACAAGCTGAAATGCTAATAAATAACGGTGACTGTGCCTGAATAATAAAAATATCATCATCAGTAGTGTAGGGGGTGCCGGCAACGTCGGTGGCGGTAATGGTAGTCGGCATATAACCCAGGACCTGGAGAGTGTGACCCCCCACGGCCGTGATCCGTTGGTGAGTAGGCTGTAGGTGGTGGCGTTGGAGGCCCAGTGCCCGTAGTAATTGCAAACCAGCCACAGATACTTGGGCGCCCGTGTCAGGGTGGGCCGTGACGCTGGTGGGGTGAGAGTGGGGCGACATGGCAGTAGAAATAGTAATGGGCAAGGAGGGCAGCCGTGCGGGTGGTGGTTTGTTAACAGCCTGTTTGATAGTACCAATGATAACAGCCGCGGATGAAGGTGAGGGCGTGGAGTGACAAACTGTGGAGTAATGGTTGAGTTTGTTGCACGACGGGCAGGTCTTGCCCCAAGCAGGGCATTTGGATGGGCGTTCGGCTCGAGAGTGTGTGGATAGGCCGCACCCACTGCACTGGGAAGAGGTGGATTTACAAACCTTGGCAAAGTGGTTAGGTTTATTACACGCCGTGCAGGTCTTGCCCCATGCAGGACACTTCGAAGATCGTTGGGCTTGTGAATGTGAAGATAGGCCACACCCGGAGCAACGTGTGGGAGATGAAGTGGGGCCGACGTGGGGAGGTGGTGGGGCGGGCGACGGGGGCTGAGTGGGTTGGGCGGGGGGCTGGATAGGGGCGGGGCGTGGGTAAGTACTCTTGAGACGCTGGTATGGTGATTTCACAGCATGTACCCCCGGTTGCATTGCCGTCTGATCGAGTGCCGCAGATTCGAACCCCACACAGTAGTTGATAACATCTTGTAAGGTAGGTAGGGTGCGGTCTTTAGTTAAAACATCTTGCTGAAGGGACGAATCACTAATCCCGATAGTCACTTGGTCCCGTATGTGTTCGTCAGAGACATCAGTGTGGCAACAGGGGCAGGTAAAGCCACAGTCCAAAGTGGCCTCCGTAATACGTGTGACGTAGTCCCGGATCTGTTCAGTAGGTTGTTGGAGAAGAGACCGGAAGTGGTGGCGAGCGGCTGCGCGGTTCCGTTGTCGGTGGACGAGTTGTGTGATGAGAGTTGCTAGGTCGATTTCTGGCAATGAGGAGAACGCCTGATTGTGAGCAAATATGGCGCTCTGAAGGGCAGGGTCGCACGTCTAGTAGAGCTCGATGGTAGCCTCGTGAGGTGGTAGAAGGACAAGCCGCTTGTAGACCTCCCAATCAGCCCAGAATTTGCGTAGGGCGTGTCCCGGCATATGTAAAGCGGCCTGGGGCCGCGTAGGGGCAGCCCGGCGGGGCGGGGCGGGGCGTGGCTGGGCGGGGTAGGAAGGGACTTGAGGTGGTGGTGGTATGATGACGTCATGCGCAGAAGGGGCTGCGCCGTGAGGGTTGGTGCCAGCCGTACGATAGCCAGGGGGGGCATAATGGCCGCCGTAATACCGACCGTCGCTACCGACACCAGTGTGGGCCTGGCCGTCAGTTGGGGAGGGTGTGGGATGTTCGCTCTTGAGAGGGTGGGTAAGGGGATTGGTCATGTTCATATGTAATAAAGACATGTGGGGAATAACTGGCATATGGTGGGGCACTGAGACATGGGTAACTGGCATATGGTGGGGCACTGAGACATGGGGAAATGTATGAGGTGTGGGTGTCTGTGTAGAGGGATGAATGAATAAGTGTATCACTGGTGGGGTGTGAGGCAAAGGATGGGTCAGCCTGGTGGGTAACATTACTGGCCTGGGGCTGATGTTGTAGAGGCTGGTGGGGCTGGAGATCCTGGCGGGGCGGTGGTGGAGCTGTCGCGGGGCGATGTTGTAGATCCTGGCGGGGCGGTGGTGGAGCTGTCGCGGGGCGATGTTGTAGTTGTAGATGCTGCTGGTCCTGGTGATGCTGTAGAAAGGTGGCGATACTCGATTGGAGGGCGTCGATCCTTTCATTCAAGTAGATGATGGATGGGTATGGAGACAGGGCATCGGGCAATGAAGGCTCGACCGGTTGGGAGGTAGATGTAGCCGGGTAGGGACCGCATGGCGGCAAGCCGGCTTCCACAGCAGCTGCAGCCTCAGCTAGGTAGTGCAGGTTCTCCATGTAGGTTCAGATACTGATATACACTGCGCCATATAATAAAGATGAATGGAGATATAACACCAGTACTCTTCAATCCTTTATTGGCTAGGGTTGAGTACAGGAGCGCCGAGACGCTGGTTGGTTATGTGAGAGTCTGGTGTGAACTGAAGGACTTGCTGCCTCCACAGGCCTGGGTGCCAGAGGCGCCCGCAAGTCTAAAGTGTCTGTGGTGCCATATGGTGTTGGACAATAGTGGTGTATACATTATTATTATAATGATGATGATGATAATGATGATAATGATGGTGATAATAATGATGGTGATGATGATAATGATGGTGATGATGATGATAATGATGATGATAATAATGATGGTGATGATGATGATAATGATGGTGATGATGATGATAATAATGATGATAATAATAATGATGGTGATAATGATGATGATGATAATGATAATGATGGTGATGATGATAATGATGGCCATAATGATAATGATTTTGATGATAATGATGATGATGATAATGATGATAATAATAATATGATGGTGATGATGATGATAATAATGATGATACTGATAATTATGTTGATGATAATGATGATGATGATAATGATGATGATGATGATGATAATAATGATGATAATGATAATGATGATGATGATGGTGATGATGATGATAATAATGATGACAATGATGATACTGATAATGATGTTGATGATAATGATAATGATGATAATGATGATGTTGATGATAATAATGATAATGATAATGATGATAACCACTAATACCCGTACCCCCGTGATAATAATGATGATAATGATGATAATGATGATAATAATAATATGATGGTGATGATGATGATAATAATGATGATACTGATAATGATGTTGATGATAATGATGATGATAATGATGATGGTGCTGATGATGATAATAATGATGATAATGAAAATGATGATGATGATGATGATGATGGTGATGATGATGATGATAATGATGATACTGATAATGATGTTTATGATAATGATGATGATGATAATGGTGATGATAATGATGATGTTGATGATAATAATGATAATGATAATGATGATGATGATAACCACTAATACCCGTACCCCCGTGATAATGATGATGATGATAATGATAACCACTAATACCCGTGCCCCCGTGATGTTAGTGAGTGTAGGAGGCTGGTGGTAGGGCATGGGCTGGGCAGGGTGGGGAAGGACTTATTTGTATAGCATGAGGAGGGGGAGGCTGCACGGAGACCAAAATATCGTAGGACCCTCTCTAACACACCTCTATCTCTCTCTCTGGCTCCTTCCGTTTGACTCTCTCTCTCTCTCTCTCTCTCTAACATACACACACACACACACACACACTCTCTCTCTCTAACACACACACACACTCTCTCTCTCTCTTTCTGGCCTCTTCCGCTTTACACACACACACACACATCTCTCTCTCTCCTTCCTCCTTACAAACACAAATGGGGCGAAAGGTCTCAAATTCGCCAAACTAATGGAACGAACGTCTTAGAATTTCAAAACTTGTATGTTAAACATTAGGGAAAATGGGGATCCAGAAAAAGCGACTACATCCCCCTTAACCCCTTCACTAACCGTCCTGGTGGTGTAATGGTTAAGGTGGTAAAAATATGTGTGTGATAACCCGGGTTCGAATCCCGGTGGATCATATATACTTTAATTAATTTCATTGGGGGTGTGGTGGTGAGATTAATAAAAATAATATAATTTTATTACGTATTTGCATCATACGCTGGGTACCATTAGACGGTTTACTTTAGTTTACATTCTACCTCTACGACTCTAATGGGTAAGTACGATCTCAACAAACCCTCTTAATAATATAGGTCCTTCTTAAATCGCATAAAATCATCTAGTTTTTGTCAGAATCCAAGGTAAGAAGGCGTGATGGTGCTGAAGGGGTTAACAAAACTGACCTACCGTACACTAGGCTATAAACATATCCGTAATATTTGCAGTAGAATTCCGTGAAAGGTAACCCCTTCCGAACACCTTACGCAATATTACGGTTTCTTACCTGTATTATACCTCTAAGAAACTCTCCTTCAATCAGTATTTCCTTTATCTTATGGCTTAAACTGCTTTAAACTTCGTATGTCCAGGCATTTCGACCCCAACGTCCCTTGAATTCGGCCTTGTCACTCATTCGGCTTTGGGGGAAACACTCGTTACAGGCAACCTGCCTTTTATTTCCTTCATACACATAGAACAGAAAATAACAACAATGTCACCGTAAAAACAAACAAACTGTAGAAAGATGCACACCCACATGTATTGCAAGAACCCATGATATGAGGGTATTAAATCCCACTTATTAAATACAGCGTTCTATATGGCACACACACGACCTTTACAGACTAGGACACAGCTTTTGAGCTTGACTGAGGTCCAGAAATAGCCTGAAGGTTGGTGCTGCGTTATACTGCGTGTGTGTGTGTGTTATAGTGTCTGTGTGTGTGTGTGTGTGTTATAGTGTGTGCGTGTGTGTGTCAGGGGCGTAGCAGAACACCCGTCGCCAGTCCTCTCTTAACATCTAGTCTATTATGTTTTTACTAACACTAGACGATATTCTACAGCTTCGGAAGGGCTTATGGCAATCAAAGGGGTAAACTCTATCTCACTTAATAATATTTTTAACATCGTTCTTAACACCAATAACACCCCAAATTAAGTTAATGTAAGCATGTGATTCTCCCAGGATTCGAACCTAGGATATCATATACAGAAGTTACACAGTCTAACCATTACACCATCAAGGCAGTTATAAGCACAGCACATGACCACGATTATTATCCATTTATCGAATACTGGATATGAATCTAATCATGTAGCCTACTGTACACAACTGAACTATGAATAGTCTAATGCGTCTTGGTATTCAGAAAGAGTTAAGCCTCCTTTTGACTGATGACATCATCTACTGTATACAATACACAGTTGTAGAATTTGTCAATGTCCCTTTAGCGCTCAAACCATAGAATTAATGGAGATGAGACTTGGCAGGGGGTACTCAATGGGTTTCAGGGAACAAACTAAAAACAGTGAAAAAGATGTACAGTAATTACGCGGACTTTTGCTGGAGTAGGAATCACGTAGACTTTACCATCATGGGATTAGAATGTATCCATTTTACCCCCCTCCCCCCCTCTCTCTCACACATTCTCATTCTCACACTCTCTCTCTCTCTCGTTCTTCAGCAGTGTATTTCCTCCGGACATTTTGACAAGGTTCGCCAGTTCATTCTTTCTCTCTCTCTCACTCACACACACACTCTCTCTCTCTCTCTCTCTCGTTCTTTAGCAGTGTATTTCCTCAGGACATTTTGACAAGGTTCGCCAGTTCACGCTCTCTCAACAACTTCTCTGCCTATAGTCCTTTCATAAGACGATGTCATAAGCACCTAAACCATTACACCACCAACACAGTAATGAAAGCATATGGTCCTCCCGGGATTCCAACTCGAGACACCACACCCAGAACATAAGCATCTAAACCATTACACCACCACCCCGTTCTTAACATTAATCATCCATTACAAACCCCAATGTACTTGAATAAACTAATGAAAGCATATGGTCCTCCCGGGATTCCAACTCGGGACACCACACCCAGAACATAAGCATCTAAACCATTACACCACCAGCACAATGGTATTTATGAATACATGTAATACTACAAGGACTCGAACCTAGGATGCTCACACAGAAATCCAGCGCACTAACCATTGCGCTATCAAAGCAGTATATATGAGAAGGAAAACAGGAAAATCAACATGAAATTGGATTGTTTTAACCATTGCATCACTTCCAAAGACATAATAGGAACTGTGAACTGTAATTTTAACTTTACACAGACAATAATACACGGTACAAGGAAGGGACTTGGTATTCGTGTGATATTCAATCAATCTTCCCTGCCTCCTATGGCTTAGACTGTTTTAAACTGCGTGTGTCCAGGTATTTTGACCCCAACGTAACTTGAATTTGTAGCAGCTACAGAACACCGGAGGTTAATGGCTACTACCTTGAGAAACATATCAATGAAATAACAGAAATTATCAAGGTAAATTGCAAGAAGGATTCAGATTTTTTTTTAAACGATAGTTAGACCACATTTGGAGTGCCATATGCCCAGTCAGTATGGTCTCCATATAAGAAAAAAAAAAGAAAAAAGAAACATAAATAGTTGAAAATGTTCTCCGAAGAGCCTCAAAGCTGGTACCAGGGCTAAAATCTCTCAGTTACCCTGATCGACTGCAAGTACCGTACTAAAAATACCTTCAATGGCCTATCAACGTGTAAGGGGTGACATGATCGAGGTATATAAAATGGAAAGAATGACAGAGAGCTGAACTTCCATCTTGAGAGGAATGAAGGACCAACCCGTGGCAACAGCAAGAAACTGGCCAAGGAAAGAACAAGAACGAAGAGGCGGCAGATGTAGCCTACTTCAGCTCAAGAATCGCCTAACGCAGTGATTGAGGCAGGGAATGTGGTGTCTATCGACAAAAATAAAAAAAGCGCCTCGACAAGTTTTGGAATAATCAAGCCATCAAATATAACTTTGAGGACAAATTAATAACCACCCCAGGCCACCATGTTAGTTTAAGTTTAGAAGACGATGAAGATCTGTACATACAGGACTTTCTAGAAGACCTGCGTCCAGTATCACCGTAAGGTAAGGTAAGGTAAGGTTCAAAAGTGTAGGAAGTATCTCAACGTAATGCATAAGTGCGCGGAATTTCGGTGTGAGTATCCTAGGTTCGAGTCCTTGGAGTGCCACACGTATTTGTTGATTTCATTAAGTGAGTTTGGAAGTGAAGTCGGTTGGTGGTGGAAAACATATAATAATTAACTCTATAGCTCCCACCAATTCTTCCGAAGCTGAATGTAATCGTCTAATAACAGCCAGAATAAACTGTCAAACCCCGTTATCCTCAAGGGGCTAACCTTTTCAGTAGATGAGGACGCATTTATTTCTATTCTCTGGCTATTAATAGACGATTTCAAGGGGAGATGGGTCTTTTTTTGGTCCCCCTTCTTCCTAATGTTTAGCCCCATTAGTTTTCAGATTTTATGACGTTCATCCCATTAGCTTGGCGATTTTAAGACATTTCGCCCCATTTCTTTGTCAATATTAAGACTTTTCGTGTCTACCGGTATTTTTCCTGGCGAGCGATAGCAAGCCTATAAATTAAGAGGAACAGGCCTTTGGCCGGGACATCGAAAAATGTACAAATTTATCTTGGTGCGTGTTTTTTTAAGCTTAATGAAGGTCTTGGGAGAAAACTAAAAAAAAAAAAATATATATATATATAATATATATATATATATATATATATATATATAAAAAGGTAAATAAATTATGAAATAAATACGCCCATCCTCCTTTAATTCAGCTTAGGAAGGATATATGAAAACCCGAGTTAATTGTTGAGACAGTATTTATCTTTTTGAATTGCAAAGGTTCCTCCAAATCTTGATAAACTCGTCTTATCATTGCCAGAACGAACTGCTAAAATGCGTCTAAATCTCCAAAGGGTTAGATAGTTTTATTTAGATTAGAAAGGGTATAAGGAAGTCAAAGGGTTAATTGACCACTTGCGAGTTTCGTTCTATAAGGAAGTTGGAGCCGTAGACATCGATATTTAGCAGAATTAACAGCTAAAATGCGGTTGTAGTACATTTATAAATAACTAAAACCCAATTCAACATACTTTCTGTCCATCAGAAACCTACATTATTATCGTATTCCTGCTTAATAGCGATGTTTCCGGCTCCAACTTCCTTATAGCCAGAAACTCGCAATTGGTCAATTGAGACAGTCTTTACCCCTTTAAGGAGGGATGGTTCACTTTTAGGTTAATTTTTAAAGATATTTATTATTTGTCTAGTTTCCTCCCTAGACCTTCATCAAACGTAGATAAACATCCATTAGATCCCCCTTCTAGATTAGTTTGTACACTTTTCGGTAGAAAAATGTCCCGGCCCGTTCTTCCAAAATTACAGGTTCACTATCGTTCGCCAGTACAAAAACCGACACCTAAATAGGACGAAAGGTCATAATATTGACAAAGAAATGGGGCGAAAGGTCTTATAATCGACAAAGTAATGGGGCTAACATCTTCAAATCTGAGAAGTAATATGGGGCTAAACATGAAGGAGAAGGGGTCTAGAAAAAAGACCCATCTCCCGGCCCTTAACTCCCATAGATCATTCTTAAGCTGTATAAAATCGTCTAATGATATCCAGATTTAATAACATGAAGAAAGGCACCGTCACGAAAACTGAATGGTGTACGTGTGTTTGTGTGTGTGTGGGGGGGGGGGGGGGGATGTGTGTGTGTGGGGGGGGGGGTTATGTGTGTGTGTATATATGTGTGTGTGTGTGTGTGTATGTGTGTGTGTGTCAGAGTGGGGGTTGAGCGTCCCCTGCCTCCCAGAGCTCAACCTCACTTATCTCATGCTATATATGTTTCAGTACTTTTTAACGTAGTTAATGGATTTCTTCTTCGATATCCGACAACAAAATGTGACTTCCCCAATTTAAACTAACTGATTTTGTCTACTCTACTTCTGACTACAAAATTGACTTCCCGAATTTATCAACCCCATGATTTTGACTATTTTATTAGTACTCTACTACTTTTTCTTTTAGGGCAAACACTCTACACCAGGTATTATAGAGATAGCCGGTTTGCCACAGTTATAACAGAAAACCGATTACGGCGGATGGCTGTGGCCTGATAAAGTCCATCCGCCTCTCTATTTTGCCTTGGGGTGGGTGTTTGACTGTATCTCTATATTTTTCATATATCTATATTAATTTCAACTCTTTTCACATGTGTGTGTGTGTGTGTGTGTGTATGTGTGTGTGTGTGTGTGTGTGTGTGTGTGTGGCGGGGGTTTGGACCCTCCTTGTTTCACTCCATTAGTTTGGAGAATTTAGAACATTTCACATCATCCTTTTGGCGATCATAAGACGCTTCACCCAATTCAGGGATCGGTTTTTGGCGGTGATCAATCGCAAACCTGCAATGTCTCGGTCCTTCGATCAGGTAAACATATATTTTGAAGGAAGTCTGGGGAGGCGTTTTTTCCAGTCTACTCGACAAAAAAAATAGGTTGAGAGAGAGAGAGAGAGAGAGAGAGAGAGAGAGAGAGAGAGAGAGAGAGAGAGAGAGAGAGAGAGAGAGAGAGAGAGAGAGAGAGAAAGAGAGAGTTATATATACTGTAGGTAGAAGCACTCACAACCCTTATCAACATTAAACAACACATCATCATAATAATAATGTGTGTTGGTAAAATTGTCAAAATAGTTGGTAGTAAGATCGGAGCTCTTATAATGCCGGTATCACACGAGCGCTTTTTCACTCAACGTTTATCCTTAACACTGGTCTGGCAGCATATGAGGTAAACATTTAGTTGATTTCGGTTACCTAAATTCATCTACCATCAGTCTAGTTTCCGATACCAGTGCAAAATACTCCAGAAGTGTTGCCAGAAAAATTTTGATCATCGAATGTTGCCTATTAAAGCTCTCGTGTGATACCGGATTAACCATCCTTTCGTAAGGGCATGGTGTAAAAAACAAATCCTAAATGAGGCTACATCCTTAGACGATTTGATACAGCTTAGGAAGGATCTCTGGGAATTTCAAAGGGTCAAGACTATCTCAAATAAGGCTACATCCTTAGACAATGTTAAACAGCTTAGGAAGGAACTCTGGGAATTTCAAAGGGTTAAGACTATCTCCACGATTTCATACAGCTTAAGAAGGATCTCTGGGAATTTCAAAGGGTTAAGACTATCTCAAATAATGCTATATCCTTAGACGATTTTGTACAGCTTAAGAAGGATCTCTGGGAATTTCAAAGGGTTAAGATTATCTCAAATAATGCTACATCCTTAGACGATTTTGTACAGCTTAGGAAGGATCTCTGGGAATTTCAAAGGGTCAAGACTATCTCAAATAAGGCTATATCCTTAATAATATTAATTATATTAATAATATTAAAGAAGATTACTGTAAGATGTAGAAATATGTACAGTAGTTACTTCATATGAACAAATATTCAACGTTTTCCTGTTTGTCTACTCTAATTTAGCATATAATTTAATGTATTGTTTACATATAATATATAATGATAAAACAAATCTGATACACACTTGAACACAAAATTCCAAGCTAATTGGGGCAATTAATTAATATATTTAGTAAAATATTCATAAACAAATAACCGAAAATAATTATCGATTATAAAACCTAAGTACTGCTATTGAGACCATCCTGAAACCATCCCAACAAGTCTGGACCAAACCAGACCTATCCGAACGTAACCTAACCTAACTAGGCTGAGCTGGGGGCCAAGAATCCTTTTCCTCGAATTTTATGATTTTGTCAATTATCGCCTAGAGACGTGTAAACATACTTTTCTGGGGCCGTTTTCGACGCTGAGTCCGAATCTGGCTTTATAATCGATCTATCTCCACATATAGCTAAGATATTGATCATATAAATTAGCCCAGTTCCCAGTCACTGTATTCTAAAGGGACCCTCTCCCCGCCTGGCTGTGCATTCGTGCGTGTGTTACAGCCAGTGAGCTCCTGGTTTCTTAAAATATTCATAAGAAAATAACTATTCATAATTTACTATTTTAAAACCTAAGGACGGACATGTAGCATTTAAGAGACTACAGACTATATTTGTTAAGTCTTTAAAGCACCACAGATCCTTCCTAAGCTGCATACAAATCTTCTAAATATAGCCATAATCAAATATAACAGTCGTCGCGGGTATAGGAGTTAAAATGTTGCACTATAGGTATAGTCTATTCGCTGTAAGTAGGCGAGAAATCATGACCGCTATCCTCTGTAACTAAAAAAGGGCTAGAGCAAATGGGCTGTACATTTCCACATCTATTCCTAGACTGACTCTTCCTAAATGGTAGAAATATTAGCTCGATTACTCTTGTCGTTTTGGAGTTACAGAAGTTAGAGGTCATTATTTCTCGCCTACATACAGCGAATAGACTATAGCACCAGCGAACTTGACAATAATCTTGACCCCTTAACTTTTCATAACTCAAAATGTGCCTAGAGCAAACTAGCTGTAAATATCCACACCTATTTCCTGGTGGGCTCCTCCCAAATAATAGAAATGTCAGCTCGATTGCTTTCATTAAATTCGAGTTATAAGAAGTTAAGGGGTCAAGATTATTGTCAAGTTCGTTGGTGCTATAGTCTATTCGCTGTAAGTAGGCGAGAAATCATGACCTCTAACCTCTGTCACTCCAAAACGACAGGAGTAATCGAGCTAATATTTCTACTATTTCTACGGTCTACCACTTTCACCACTGCTACTAACACCACTCTCCTATTATCACCACTACTACAACCACCATCACCACTACAACCATCCTCACCTCTACTATCACCACCACTCTAACGATCATCACCATCACTATCAACACCACTACTACTATCATCACTATAACCATCATCACTAATATCAACAGTACTAGTGACGATGGTTTGAGAAAGAACATTGGCCTTCCCACGAGGATCAGCTACAAGATTACCCCTAACCCCTTTAGTACCAAGTTGTCCTTGTCACTGTAATCTGGATAGTATTGGACGATTTTATTCAGCTTAGGGAAGACGTGTAGCAATTAAAAGGCTTCAAACTATCTCAATTGTCCAATTTAACTATAGGTAGCGCCAACGAACTTGACAATAATCTTGACCCCTTAACTTCTCATAACTCAAAAGGGCCTAGAGCAAACTGGCTGCAAATATCCACACCCATTTCCTGGTGGACTCTTCCCAAATAATAGAAATGTCAGCTCGATTGCTTTCATTCATTTTGGCCCATTAGTTTGGCGATTTTAACACCTTTCACCCCATTTTGTTATCAATTTTAAGATCTTTCGTACCATTAAGGTGTCGATTATTTCCTGGCGAGCGATAGCGAGCCTGCAATTTTAAGAGGAACCGGCCTTTGGCCAGAACAAATTTCTACCGAAAAATGTAACCATTTAGGTGTTTTTCTAAGCTTGATGGAGGTCTAGGGAGGAAACTAAAAAGTATATGAATAAATTAATTAATAGACCAAAGAAACGGCCAGTCTCTCCTAACTACCGCAGATCCTTCTTAAACTGCATAATGTTGTCTAAATATAGCTAGCATATAATATCACACACGTCGCTGGTACTCAAACAGTAATAAGCCGGTATCACACGAGTGCTTTTTCCCTCAACACTGGTCTGGCAGCTTATGAGGTCAACATTGGGTATATTTCGGTTACCCAAATTCATCTATAATCAGTGGGAGAGAGAGAGAGAGAGAGAGAAAATTGCCACCATCTTTCTGTCCTGTCTTGATAGCGTAATGCATAGTGCGCGGAATTTCGATGTGAGTATCCTAGGTTCGAGTCCTCGGAGTGCCACATGTATTTGTTGATTTCATTAATTGAGCTTAGATATGAAGTTGGTTGGTGTAAAAAACATAATAAATATTCAGTCTAGTTTACGATTTTAAGATGTTTGCCCCATTAGTTTATCGATTTTAAGACCTTTTGCCCCATTTCTTTGTCAATATTTAGACCTATCGTACAATTTAGGTGTCGATTTTTTCCCTGGCAAACGATAGTGAGCCTGTAATGTTGCCAGAAAAATGTTGATCATCGAATGTTGACTATAAAAGCTCTCGTGGGATACTAGCCTTTTGATTAGAGAATTCAGTGATGGAATGGATGAGGATTTATTAATATATTTAAGGAAGGGGGGGGGGGGGGTTTACTTTTTGGGCGATTTTTGCATGTATTCATTAGTTTTCCAGTTTCCTACCTAGACCTCCATCATTAGGACTATGTTTGCATGTATTCATTATTTTTCTAGTTAAATCCTCCCTAGACCTCCATCAAATTAAAAAAAAAAACATCCATTAGCTCCCCCTTCTAGAATTAATTGATAAATTTTTCGGTAGAAAAATTAACCGGCCAAAGGCCGGTTCTTCCAACATTACAGGCTCACTATCGTTCGCCAGGGAAAAATCGACACCTAAATAGCACGAAAGGTCTAAATATTGACAAAGAAATGGGGCGAAAGGTCTTAAAACCGACTAACTAATGGGGCAAACATCTTAACATCTGAAAACTAATGGGGCTAATCATGAGGGAGAAAGTGGTCCAGAAAACTGGCCCATCCCCCCCTTAAAATAGAGACTGTCACTCTTTCAACTTTAGGGGAGACACTTGTTACAGTTACCTTTGCCTTTTGTCTCCCTCATAAAGAACACAAAAAATAGTTAGACGATTGTATGCAGCTTTGGAAGGTACTATGGTAGTCAAAAAGGTTCGTTGAAATATTGTATGGCCTTTTTATTGCCAGAGATCATTAATAAGCTGAATAACATCACCCGTACAAGATTATTTATATATATATCTATCTACCTGTAAGGAACTCCCAGCGGACTATCCCTTATTCTTCAACAATACAAAAATCCTCCTTCATCTTCTCTCAATATTCTTGGTGTCTCTTTTTCTTCTGCTCTCAGTTGGAAGGACCATATTACCAGTCTTGCTAAGGCAGCCTCCCAGAAGCTGGGTGTGCTCAACCGCCTTAGGGGGTTCTTTTCCCCTGCACAGCTTCTTGCTCTGCACAGGGGCATAGTGCGTCCTTGTATTGAGTATTGTTCAAATGTGTGGGGAGGTTCCTCTCACACCGCTCTCCTAGACAAAGTTGAAAGGAAGGCCTTTCGTATCATTAACTCCCGTCCAATCAATAACTCTCTGCAATCTCTCTCTCTCCGCCGCAATGTTGCATCTCTCTCGCTATTCTATCGCTACTATAATAATCAGTGTTCTTCAGAGCTTTCCCAGTGTATACCACCTCCTTTACGTAGGGCACGTGGTACCCGTCTTGCAACTCAATCCCACCCCTACTCTGTGCAACTCTCCAACCCAAGAGTGAAACGTTACTCTCAAACTTTCTTCTACTCAACAGCTGAGCTCTGGAACTCTCTCCCAGAATCAGTCTTTTCCTCTTCATATGACTTAATTTGCTTCAAACTCCGTGTGTCCAGGCATTTTGGCTCGAACGTCCCTTGAATTTGGCCCTGTCACTTTTTCAACTATGGGGGAGGCACTCGCTATAGTTCTGCCTTTTACCTCCCTCAATCACATAGAAAAAAAAAAAATATATATATATATACGTATATATACTTTTATATACACCGGTATATATATATATATATATATATATATATATATATATATATATATATATATATATATATATATATATATATATATATATATATATATACAGTAGGCCCTATATATATATTGGAAAAAATAATCTAGAAGGGGAATCTATTTTTTTCTTTTTTTTTTTTTTTTGATGTACGGTAGGTCTAGGATGGAACTAGAATATATATATATATATATATATATATATATATATATATATATATACTGTATATATGTCAGATTATAAGCTATAAAAATATGTATTGACTTCACATGAATAAATAACCGATTATTTCCTGTTTTTTTCTACTCAACTTTGGTATTCAAATTATTGTATTATTTATTTGTGATATATATTGTTATAACAAAATAGTAACATACAAATTCCGAGGTATTTAGAGCAATTAATGAATTCATAACAAAATCATACTTTTCTGGGGCCGTTTTCGATGCTGAGTCCGAATCTGGCACTAGAATTTACCTATCTCTACAGATAGCTAAGATATTGATTTTTAGAAGTTGGCCAGTTCCCAGTCACTGTTTTCTAAAGGGGCCCTCTCCCCGCCTGGCTGTGCGTTGTTCGTTCGTAGTGTGTTACAGCAGGTTTCTTGAAATATTCATAAACAAATATCTAATCATAATTTTCTAATGCAGTTTTCGACGCTGAGTCCGAATCTGGCTTTAGAATCGATCTATCTCTACATATAGCTAATATATTGATCATAGAAGTTAGCCCAGTTCCAAGTCACTGTCTTCTAAAGGGATCCTCTCCCCGCCTGGCTGTGTGTTCGTACGTGTGTTACAGCTGTTTCTTAACATATTCATACAAATATAACCCAACATAATTATCGATAATAAAACCTAAGTTGACCTACTGGCACCATTCTGAGCCCATCCCAACCAGTCTGGACCCAACAGGACCTATCGGAACATAACCTAACCTCATTAGGCTGATCTGGGAAGCTACAATCCTTTTCTCCGAAAATGTGATTTTGCCGATTTTCGCAGAGAGACGCCAAAACTTACTTTTCTGGGGTAGTTTTCGATGCTGAATCCGAATCTGTCGTTATAATTGACCTATCTTTACAAATGAAAAAGTTATTGATCATAGAAGTGGCCCAGTTTTATATCGAGTTTTGGGCTAATTATTTTGCATAATGTCGAATTAATTATGATTGTTTGCTTGTGTGATACTTATATCAACATCTAACACCTAATTCTACTTAAAATACATTACATTTTAGCTATTTTTTGGCTAAAACAACACCATTTAGAGAAAATATTTATATAAAATAAACCATAACACAATTTAGTATTTGAAAACCAATGTTAACCTATTGCAACCCTTCTGAACCCATCCCAACAAGTCTGGACCCAACTGGACCTATCTGAACGTAGTCTATCTTAAGGGGAGATTTCCACTTGAGGGATTTTTTTCTTGACCTCTTTCTCCCTTATGTTTAGCCCAATTGCGTTTGATATTATAAAACGTTCGCCCCTTTAGTTTGGCGATTTGAAGAACTTTCACCCCATTTTAAGACCTTTCGTGCCATTTAGGTGTCGATTTTATCCTGGCGAGCGATAGCGAGCCTGTAATTTAAGAGGAAACGGCCTTCGGCCGGGACATTTTTCTACCGAAAAATGTACAAATTTATTTTGAAAGGGACTCAAGGGGGTGTAATTTTAAGCTTGATGGAGGTCTACTGAACAAACTAAATACCTCTCCTTAACCCTTTGAGTACCAGCGACGTGTGTTATATTGTATTATAGCTGTATTTAGACGATATAATGCAGCTTAGGAAGGATCTGTGGTAGTTAAAAAGGGTCGGTGGAGATAGATTGAAGCCTTATTATGGCTAGAGACCCTTCCTAAGCTGAATAAAATCGTCTACTCATGGCCAGAATATAATTAAAAGGACGTCCCCGGTACTGCACAGGTTAAGGGGGGTCACCTGCATCTTTTCTCTCCTTCTCTCTCTTTCTCTGGCTTGTATCCATTTGGCCCCATTCAGCCTACTATTTTAAGACGTTTATCCCCATTCAGGTGTCGATTTCTTCCTGGCGAGCGATAGAGACCCAGCATTGTATGGAGAAATCCAGCTTTTCCGGAGACATTATTCTATCGATAAATGTAGACATTTTGTCTGCTGCTGGCTCGCAACCGCTCGCCAGGAAAATAATCGACACTTGGATGGGGGTTAACGTCTTTAAACAATAGGCTGAATGGGGCCGAATGGATACAATCCAGAGAGAGAGGGAGAGATAAAAAAGGAGATGGGTCCCCATAACGTTGATAATGTTGGGGCCCAGATGCAAGGCAGGTTAACCCCTTCTGTGCCGACGACGTATTTATAATTTTACTCTACCTATATTTAGAAGATTTTGAGGAGCCTATGAAGGGTCTGTGGTAGTAAAAATAGTGGAATGAGATAGTTCGAAGCCTGATAGTTGCTGGAGGCCCTTTGTAAACTGAATAATATCGTCTAATAGTAGCCAGAATAAAGTTAAAGAGACGTCCCCGGTACAGAAGGGGTTAAAACAATGAAGCCAATAAGAAAGAGATACAGTATTATATATATACTGTATACCGGTATATAAAACTCTTTGCAATTTGTTACTGGTACCGGTACCTAAATTCTCACCTTAGTCTCACATATAAAGTTAAATCAATAATAGGCTATCATTGTATGATGATGTGTAATAGAATTATATATATACTGTATATGTATACTGTATATATATATATATATATATATATATATATATATATATATATATATATATATATATATATATATATATATATATATATATATATATATATATATATATATATATATATATATATATATATATATATATATATATATATATATATATATATATATATATTATATATATATATATATATATATATATATATATATATATATATATATATATATATATATATCTACAGTATACATATACAGTATATATATTTCTATTATACATCATCATACAATGATAGCCTATTATTGATTTAACGTTATATGTGAGACTAAGGTGAGAATTTAGGTACCGGTACCAGTAACAAATTGCAAAGAGTTATTTATATCTATATTACACATGATCATACGATTATAGCCTATTATTGCTTTAACTTATTAAGTAACACCCAGTTCTAAACATTAATCATCAATTACAAACCCCAATGCACTTGAATAAACTAATAAACGCATATGGTCCTCCAGGGATTCGAACTTGGGACACCAAGTTCGATAAAACATCTACACTATTGGGAGCGTTTAAGAGCACTGAATCTGTACTCACTGGAACGTAGAAGAGAACGTTACCTAATAATATACACGTGGAAAATCGCAGAGGGTTTAGTACCAAACCTACATACTCCGATAGTCATAAAATTCAGTGATAGGAGAGGCTGGGAATGCGAAATCCCCCGGATGAATAACAGGGGTGCTATGGGCTCTCTGCGAGAGGGCTGGTTATCACACAGAGGCCCACGTCTCTTCAACAAACTCCCACGGCGAGTAAGAGACATGAGGGACATCTCGTTAGACAACTTCAAGAGAGCCCTAGATGTCGAACTGCAAAAAGTGCCAGACGAGCCCATCCTCGCAAGGGAGCGAGCTGTCGCTTCAAACAGTCTACTGCACCAAATCACCACCCATAACGAGGGGCGTCGCGCTCCTTGGTGCCGCTAGAAGAGTGGCGAACACATCAAAAGGTATCAAAAGGTAAGGTAAGGTACCACACCCAGAACATAAGCCCCTAAACCATAACACCACCAACACAGTTAAAGGTTGAATACACTATCACGATTAACCCATTCAGTACCAGGGACGTACTTTTTATCATATTCTGGCAAGTATTAGACGATTATATTCAGCTTAGGAAGGACATGTAGCAATAATAAGGCTTCAAACTATCTCAACCAATCCATTTAATTACCTCAGATCCTTCCTAAGCTGCACAAAATCGTCTAAATATAGCTAGAATATAAGCAAAATACGTCACCGGTATAGAAGGGGTTAATATCCATTTTCGAATTTTGGATATCAATCTAATCATGTACTCAGACCCAACTGCATTATGGAAAGCGTAATGTTTTAGTTAGTGAGTGGAAAAGAAAAAAATATATTGGGGCCAAGATCACTAAGGCGATCGGCCTGGCCAGATTGGCTCAGAATCGGTCAGTTTTAAGGCCTGCTTCACGCTAACATAGGGTAAAATCCACAAACAGTCCCTCCTCTTATATAACCTCCTTGCTCCGTTTGTGGGTTTGTTCGTACGTGTTTGCCTCCCACCACCAGACGAGACAACCTCCCCCTTCTCTCTCTGTCTTTCTTTCTCTCCTTCTCTTATCTTTCTTTCTCAAACACACATACGCACACACACACCCTCTCAAACCAACCCTATGATATAAAGTGTTGCCAGAATGCTCAGCCTCTCAAACCCTTTCGATCAATCCAGAAACCATCAGTCTGTGCCTACTAAAATTACTCTTAATGAATGCACTAAGCCACAACGGGATGCTACAAGCTTCTATGTATTTTGCAGAATATATATACTGAGATACCAAGGCTTAAAATGCCTATGTAAGGGTAAAATACGGCATATTTGAGATGCTGGGATGGGCTGTATGCAATATCTACTCTTGTATAAAATTAATAGTTATTGTCTCACCCTGCAAGTTGAACACAATGATCTGCCTACCTCCTGTAGTGCTGTGTAGGAAAACCAAGGCTGAGAAAGGCCGAATATTGACGTACGAAGGTTAATAAATCCCGAAATGCCAACCACAACACTCTCACTCACTTGTTCCAATACTACTATCTCCTTGCATTTCTCATATTTACCCAGGGAAGCTGAACGATATATGTCGATAAACCGCCGTCGAAACATTTATGAACGTTTCGTTAACAACCGAGACGATCACGAGTGAATAGTTCGAACTTTTGGTCGAAGGTTGCTTTCCGGGCAGGGCTAAAACCCTTGATGAAACAATACCGTAAATTCCAGGGTTGTTTGCGCAATTTTCACCCATTTAAAGGCATCTTTCAGAGCTCTCTTGGTAACCAAAAGATGCAGAATTTTTTTCTCTACCCAACGGTATATAAAAAGTTAAAAATTGTGCCAGTTTTGTGTCCTTTTTATCTATGAACGATGTCTAATGAGAATTTGCGTGGACGAGAGTTCTGGGAAAATCGATGCACTATGAAACGGAAAATTTCCGAATGAGATAGGAACATGGTTTATTCAAAGTTCACATGATTCGTTCAAAGCACCTGAGTGAAGCAAAATTTAGAATTCTAAAACTAAAATTCAGATTTCTAAAAATCAAGTGCTCATTTCTAGTTCTTCTAAACACAATTATACTTCGATTAATTTGATTACTGGGATTGCTGTGTGATAATTTAGGGATATAGTAAATTGGCCAACCTATTATATTTTCGAAATAATCACTCCTTGAGGTCACTTAATGGCTATTCTGTGAAATATAAAGGGATGTTTGTTTCATTACATTTCTGTGAATTTTACGAAATATATGTGCCCTGGGCCGCATTTATAGTATTTATAGGAAGTAAAATACACATATATACCTATATATGACACTTAAACATGGCATGGACGAATATATTTAACTTATGTTGCATATTTGTATATCCCCACTATTTGCTCGAATTAGGGCATTTCCAGGGATATTTGGACACATTTGATTGTAAATATGGTGAATAAATAATATTATTGCATTTATCCATGCCTAATCCATACGGAAATCGATGTATTTAAGTATGTATATTAGATCATTTTAACTGTGGACGGGAAGGGAGAGGGTTCAACACCGATCTGGCAACAGGGATTCAATGGCGACCTAGGGGACCGCTTTGTGCTGAAAATTCTCAAGGAAGATCGCAGTTTTGGGCGTGATAATGGCCTTTCGCGGCATCTGCACCGTCACCACGTCATCGCTACGGAATCTTAGGACGTGTGGAGCCCCTTAGGAGGACGTGGAAGGATCTATTTCGCATATTACGGTAAGATATTCATCGTCTCTTCCCATTCTCATTTTTGCTAATGGCGAGGTGTAAGCCCCGAGGTGTGGGTAATTCTCTGTAGGCCTATTTTATGTATTTATTTATTTATTTATGCTGTTGACCTCTTTTGCCGCATCGTATCTTATGCCTGGGCTGGTTGAAAATTCGTTGTATGTGTTTTACGAATGATATTTTGTATTGTATAATTATATATGTGTTGGTCTGAAATTAGATGGTTTGGGGGAGGGAGAGAGAGAGAGGGGGGGAATGGAGGAAAGGGGAGGGAGTTCCCACCCTCCCCCAACTTCCTTACAGCGAGCAAAGGAGAAAGTATAAAGGAGGATGGTTTGACAAGTTGGAGCCAATCCGCCCTCTGTTTTTTTTTTTTTTTTCCTCCCTAAAACGCCTGGGCTAAGGCATGGATTTCTCTGGGCATATCAGACCGTCAATCTAATTTTAATTTTTGTTTTTATTGTTTATGTTTTGTTATTGGAATCGACAACTAGACTTAATGTACTGTATGCTAATTTGTACATTATTAGGATTTTAAGAGACTTAGTAAATAGGCTATACAACTTTACTTAACCCTTACAGTACTGGCGACGTCCTTTTTTTTTGTATTGGAATCGACAACTAGACTAAATGTACGGTACTGTACGCTAATTTGTACATTATTATGATTTTAGGAGACTTAGTTATTATACAACTTTACTTAACCCTTACAGTACCGGCGACGTCTATTTATTTATTGTCAGCTACATTTAGACGATTTTATGAAGCTTATAGGAAGAATATATGGTAGCTAATATAATTAATTGAGATAGGCTAGCGTGTAGACCTCTGTAACTGAAAAAAGGCCAGAGCAAATGGGCTGTAAGGTATTTAATCCCGGTGGATCACATTATATATACCGGTACTTTCATTAATTTCATTGGAGGTGTTTGGTGTTGTGGTGAAATTAATAGAATATAGATTAGCTCGACATACAGCATTACTAGCTGGATTAGGATACTATTACCGAATCTACCACTAATGTTCCCATGTTTTTTGTTTTTTTTTCCTTTTTGGTTTTAGGTACCGTAGTTGAAATTAGTTACACATTTACAATCTCCGGAATTTCTGATTTGTGGTTTCCCATTACCGGTATCTATCTAACGATCTTAACCCATTCAGTACCAGGGACGTCCTTTTTATCATATTCTGGCAACTATTAGACGATTTTATTCAGCTTAGGAAGGACCTCTAGCAATAATATGGCTTCAAACTATCTCAACCCAGCCCTTTTAACTACCACAGATACTTCCTAAGCTGCCTAATAATGTCGTCTAAATACCGTAGCTAGAATATGTGATAACACACGTCGCTGGTACTCAATGGGTTAATAAAACACTTATATGAAGGTTATATTTTTCTGGGCCCTTTTCTCTCTCGTGTTTAGCCAGATTGCTTTTGATTTATTAACCCATTGGCTGCGGCTATGTTTGGGCTATTTAGGGCTTATTCAGGCACTCCTGAATGATAAATCAAGCATCTGCATTAATTGAAGTGTATTCTGCCGAAAACTAGGCGAAAATAGCTTCAAAATGAGACCAGAACGGACCCCGTACGTGGTCTGGTTCACCCACAGTGGTGCCAGTGAAACGCGGGAAACCCGCTATTTGGTAGCACTCGCTCGCTTGGCTACACTGTTGTGAGACACAGAGAGAGACCCGCACGAGACACAGTCAACCTCAGTGAGCCGCTCGCTGCTCTGAGGGTCAGAGGTAGGCCCCTCACGCTCCCGCCCACTGACACTTGATTTTCACGGTTTTTACAGGCTTTTAAGCCTGGAAATTGCTGTTACTTGCCAGGACATTCCAGAACGTCACCCGCAACGAAAGGGTTAAGACGTTCGCCCCATTAGTTTGGCAATTTTAGGAACTTTCGCCCAATTTCTGTCAATTGTAAGGCCTTTCGTGCCATTTAGGTGTCAATTTTTCCCTGGCGAGCGATAGCGAGCATGTAATTTAAGAGGAACCGGCCATCGGCCGGGAAATTTTTCTACTGAAAAATTTACAAATTTGTCTTGAAAGGGGGTCAAAGGGGTGTAATTTAAAGCTTGGCGGAGGTTAAAGGAACAAACTAAAATCCTCCCCTTAACCCCTTCCGCACTGATGACGTTCGTTTAACTTTATTCTGGCTACTATTAGACGATTTTAGTCGTCGAATAGTACCGTTTCCACCCTTAACCCCTTCTGTACCGGTGTCACCCTTTTTAATATATTCTGGCAACTATTAGTCTTAGACGATCTTATTCAGCTTAGGAAGGACATTTACCCATTAGGTCTAACCCCTTCAGCACCATGACGCCTTTTAGCCTTTGATTATGGTTAAAATTAGATGATTTTATGCAATTTAAGAAGGACCTGTGTTACTAAGAGGGTTTATTGTGATCGCATTTACCCATTTGGGTCGTAATGGTAGATTACAGTATTTACAGATACAAACAAATCGTCTAAGGTTAGCCCTAACCAAGATATGTATACAATTACGTCATGGTGGTGAATGGGTTAATAGATTGCAGACTATCGTCGTCTAAATGTACCGGTAGCTAGCATATAATAAAACAGTCGCCGCCGGTACGGTACTGAAGGGGTTAGTTACTATACTCCATAGTAACCACCCTCCCTACTATACCCCAAAGTGCCCCCCCCCCCCCCCCCTTCTCTCTCTCTCTCTCTCTCTCTCTCTCTCTCTCTCTCTCTCTGTACGATGACACGTAGGTCCATATTCCTTGTCGGGCTGCTCACGGGCAGCATTATATGCGGGGATTATGTAGAGTTAACCCCTTCCGTACCGATGAAGTCATTCTAACATTATTCTGGCTACTATTAGACGATTTTAGCCCGTTAAAAAAGGGCCTCCAGCAACTAACAGGCTTCGATCTATCTTACTTAACCAATTTTACTACCTTGGAACTTCCTTAAACTGCACAAAATCGTCTAAAAATATCAAGAATTCAATTTTAAAAACGTCGCCGGTAAAGAAGGGGTTAAGGGTCAATGGAAAGATAATGAAGTAGGATTAGGAACCCCGAACTTAAAGGAGGGATGGTTCACTTTTTGGTCGATTTGTTAATTTATTCATTATTTTTCTAGTTTCCTCCATAGACCTCCATCAAACTTTAAAAAATATATCCATCAGATCCCCCTTCTAGATTAATTTGTACATTTTTCGGTAGACAAATGCCTTTGGTTCTTTCATAGTTACAGGCTCACTATCGTTCGCCAGGATTTTTTTTTTTACACCTAACTAGCATGAAAGGTCTAAATATTGACAAAGAAATGAGGCGAAAGGTCTTAGAATCGACAAACTAATGGGGCAAATATCTCAAAATCTGAAAACTAATGGGGATAAACATGAGGAAGAAGGGGGACCAGAAAAACGCCCCATCTCCCCTTAAGCTCTGAGACTCGCAGAGCGCTACTCACGGTTGAGAGCTGAGGTTGTGTGTGGAGTTGTGGGTTACTAAGGCAAAATTAACCCCTTCCATACCGGCGATGTCCTTTTTATTTTTATTCTAGCTATATTTAGACGATTGTGTGCAGCTTAAGAAGGGTCTGTGGCAGTAGAAAGGGTTAATTGAGATCATTCGGAGCCTGTTAATTGCTGGAGGCCCTTTTGAAACTGACTAAAAATCTTGTAATAATAGCCAGAATAAAGTTAATAGACGTCTCCGGTACAGAAGGGGTTAACCTATAAGATTGGCTTTCAGGGGGGTCACCTGTTTTTGTTCTGGCCTTTTCTATCTTTCTCTGGCTTGTATCCATTTGGCCCCATTCAGCCTACTGTTTTAAGACGTTTATCCCCATCCAGGTGTCAATTTTTTACTGGTGAGCGGTAGCGAGCCAGCATATTTTTTATTATTGTTTGACAGCAGGCTAAATTTGTACATTTTTCGATAGAAAAATGTTTCCGGCGAAGCCGGATTTCTTCATATAATGCTGCCTCGCTATCGCTCGCCAGGAAGAAATCGACACCTAGATGGGGATAAACGTCTCAAAATAGTTGGCTGAATGGGGCCGAATGGATACAAGCCTGAGAAAGAGAGAAAAGGACAGAAATAACAAAAACAGGTCACCCCCCTTAAAAACCCTTACCTCTAGTTGCTGTACTGGACGTGGTGATATTATTAGCCTATACAGTATAGTTATCTAAGTTGTATCAGTAAGTTTCGATGTTAACCCTTTTAGTACCGGTGGTATTATCAATGTGTCAAACCGGAGCAATTTTGTTTGAATGTTTGAAAGAATATGTCCCGTCCTTCAAGAAAACTAACATAAAATAACATTATTTTGGCCATTTTATCACAAGTATGTCAAGAAATGCAAGAAAACCAACATAAATTAGCATTGTTTTGGCCATTTTACCACTTCCCAACGACATATTTTGAACTATGAACCATCAATTTATCATTAATTATACAATATACATATAGGCTACAGTACAATAATAACGACTACAAAATAATGGACTCCTCTTTGGTTTGACATATGGCAACCATTTGAAGGTTTAATTCCGCTTAGGAAGGATGTCTACCCGTTAAATGGCTGTAGAATATCTCGATCAATTGTTTTAGCTACCATAAAAGGATATACCGGTATGGTAGCTAAATAAATACAAACTACGTTGCGGTACTGTAAGAGTTAAAGCAAATATGTGGGGAGGGAGGGAGGAGAGGAGGAGGAGAGGTGGGGGGGGGGGGAGGTGGTGGTGGTGGTGGTGGTGGTGGATGCGGCATCGGCGGCTGGAGAAAGAGGGTGAGGGAGAGGGAGGGAGGGAGGGAGAGAGGGAATGACAAATGAAATGAGCGAGTCTGGGAGATGTATTACCTTTTTGCCGGTACCGGTACCATAGATTATTATCAAATTGATAGTAATGGTGTACGGTATTATTTAAATGTATTTACCTTTCTTTTACCGTATATTGCAATTGATAGTAATGTTGTATATTGATATTTATTTACCGTAGATTGTGTAGACTGCTGGATGTGAATGTGATGAGAGGTGAGGCGGAGGGTATGTCAGATCATTACCTGGTGGAGGGAAAGCTAAGAGTTAAGAGTTACAGGAGAATAAGAGACAAGCGTGAAGTAAGAGAGGTAATAAAAGTTAGTGAGTTAGAGAAGAGTGAAAAAGAGAGGGAGTACAAGGAAAGACTAAATGAAAAGTGGATGGAAGTGAGAGAAGTAGAGGTTGAATGGTAACAGTTTAAGGAAGGAGTGAAAGCAAGTGCAGAGGTAGTATGCGGCAAAAGGAAAGTAGGAGGCAGAGGTATCAGGAAGGGAAGCGAGTGGTGGAATGATACGGTGAGAAAGGCAGTTGAGGAGAAGAGACAGTGTTTTGAGAGGGTTTTACAGGATGGTAGTGTTGAGGTATGGGAGAGGTACAAGGAGAAAAGGAGAGAGGCAAAACGGAAAATTAGAGAAGCGAAAAAAGATGCAAACGAAAGGAGGGGCCAAAGGCTGAGTGAGAATTTTGAAGAACGAAAGAAGATGTTCTGGAAGGAGGTAAATAAAGTAAGGACAGGAGGACAAAAGAGGGAAGAGTCAGTGAAAGATGAAAATGGAGAATTACTAGTGGAACCAGTTGAAGTGAGGAAAAGATATGCCGAGTATTTGTAATCTTTGTTAAATACAAGAGATGGAAGAGAAGCAGTGATTGAAGCAGAGGTGGATGGAGATAGGTTACCCAGGTGGCAGGGAATGAATGAAAGGATTGAGGAAAATTAGGTGAAAGAAGCAGTGAAACAAATGAGAGCGGGAAAAGCAGAAGGTTTGGATGGTATTGCTGTGGAGTGTATACAGAAGGGTGGAGATGTGATAATAGATTGGTTGGTGAGACTTTTCAATGTGTGCTTTGCTGTGTCAATGGTACCAATAGACTGGAAGAGTGCATGTATTGTGCCGTTGTACAAGGGGAAGGGAGATCGGCAGGAGTGTTCAAGTTATAGAGGTATTAGTTTATTGTCAGTGGATGGAAAGCTGTATGGCAGGATGTTGATAGAGAGGATAATAAAGTGTACGGAAGTTGCAATAGGAGAACAGTGCGGTTTTAGGAGGGGAAGAGGGTGCGTGGATCAGATGTTTGCAGTAAGACAGTTATGCGAGAAGTATTTAGAGAAGCATAAGGAGATATTTTTGGCTTTTATGGACTTGGAAAAAGTGTATGATCGTGTGGACCGTGAAGCAATGTGGAAGGTGTTAAGGATTTATGAAATAGGAGGAAATTTGTTAGAAGCAGTTAAGAGTTTTTATGAAGGGAGCAGAGCATGTGTGAGAGTAGGAAATGGTGAGTTGAGTGAATGGTTTGAGGTAAAGGTAGGTTTGCGACAGGGTTTGTGTAATGTCACCATGGCTGTTTAATATGTTTATGGATGGTGTGGTGAGGGAGGTGAAAAGGAGAACTATGGGAAGAGGATTGGGTTTAGTAGGAAAGAATGGTAGAGATTGGGAGTTGAATCAGTTGCTGTTCGCTGATGACACAGCATTGGTGGCGGATTCTGATGAGAAACTGCATCGGGTAGTCAAAGAGTTTGGTGTGGTATGTGGAAGGAGGAAACTGAAGGTGAACGTCAATAAAAGTAAAGTAATGGTGTGTAATAGGGAGAGCATAGGGTGAATCTAGATGTGAGGCTGGATGGGGAAATATTGGAACAAGTAGAGTGTTTTAAATATCTAGGAGGAACAATAAGCAGGAGTGGAGGTATGGAAGTGGAGGTAAAACAGAGAGTGTGTGAAGGAAGGAAGGTTTTCGGAGCAATGGGAAGTATGTGGAAGACGAGAAATCTCGGAGTGAAAGTAAAAAGTGCACTGTATCAAGGAATTGTTGTGCCAACAGTGATGTATGGGGCTGAGACATGGGCTCTGAAGAAAAAGGAGAAAAGAGGGCTGGATGTGATGGAGATGAGCTGCTTGAGGAGTATGTGTGGAGTTACTCGTAGAGACAGATTGAGGAATGAAGAGATACGTAGGAGAGTGGGGCAGCAGGAACATTTGTCAGCCAGAGTGGACAGAAGGGTGCTGAGCTGGTATGGTCATTTTGAACGAATGGGAGATGAAAGGCTTACAAAGAGAATATGTGAGTCAGGTACAAGGGGAGATAGAAGGGCAGGAAGACCCCCATTGAGATGGAGAGACTGTGTAAGAAAGGCTTTGGATGATAGAGGAATGACTATAGATCAGGCAGGGGAAGTGGTGGTGGACAGGAGTGAATGGAGAATGCTTGTGAATAGTTGAGTGAACACGTGGTCATTTGGAGTAAGGGGTCGGGCGCAAGTTGGACTAGATAATAGTCCATCAGGCGCTGGCCCGGGGAGACGATTAATATGAAGGGTGTGCCTGGAAGTGTGGTGGGAGGGCTTGTGGCTTTGGCTCCGCTGCATGTCTGCCTGCCGAGATCGGAACCTCTCCGGGTGGTCAGGGGCCGGGGGAGTGCTGGAGCGACCTTTGTACCCTGGTCTCTGGGTCTTCTCCTGGGTGACCTGGATGTGTGAGAGTTTGTGTTTTTTATCTGTTTTTATTTTTTGTTTTATGTTGTTTTTGTGTTTTCCCTGTTCTTGCTCTGTCTTGAGTCGGCTACCCCCAAAATGGGGATTGGGCCTGAGCATATAGATAGATAGATAGATAGATTATTGATTGTAATGACGTATCTTGATAATTATTTACATTTATTTTACCGTAGATTATCGTAGATTATATATATACAGTACTAATATGTGATACTTCCCGTGGATTCAACACCAGGTATTTTACCGTAGATTATCGTAATTATATATATACAGTATACTAATATGTGATACTTCCCGTGGATTCAAAACCAGGACACCACACACAGAATAAAAGCACATGTAGGCTTACATAATTATAGTTTATTGCGTTCGGAATTAATATAATAACGAAGTCCCTAAGCCCAATAGTTAATTTACTACGAATTATTCTAAGCATTATTCCCAACCACTCCCGAAGTTACGCATTTGAAATTACTAGGCTATCGGTTACAATTTTACACTCATATTTATTTGTACATAGCCTAATGGCATTGTATTTTTCCAACAAATAATTAGCCTAGGCCTACTTCTATATGACAACATGCTCTTAAATCTTAGGGGCTATGTCACATGTCCGCTTTTTCTGGCAATTTTAGATTAGGCCTAGCAGGTTTTTTCTCGTAATAGGCCTTGGCTATCTTGAAGCTCTTTCACACTGGCTTCGAAAACTAAGACTGAAGGTAGTTTAGCCTATTCAATTTATGCTAGGTGATATAAGACTTTAATTTTGATGATCCCAGACTACAATTGCCTGTACAAAATTACTGAAAATCGCTCGTGTGACACCGGCTTAATATACAATCATCAAACACTTACCATGGGAGTGTAGAATCATCACTCAGCAGGATAAAGGGAGGAAGAATCTACAGTAATGTCTCTCCGCTCTGCCACCGACCTCCAGTATCTTGAATCTTGAGTGTCACTGTATAGCCTACGAGAGGACGCCCATTGCCGCCCAATTCCGCAGTAGGCGTTCGTTGATCACAAGGCTATATATATACTGTATAGACGCCCATTTTCGCAGTACTGTATAGGCGTTCGTTGATCACAAGGCTATATACTGTATACTGCATATCCTCGACGGGTCATAACGCGGTGAGGTAAACGTTCAGCAGGTCCCTTCACAAGTTCACATAGGGCTTACTTCTCCCCCCCTCCTATAAACACTCTTTTACCTCTCGCTAGGCTACATCCCCATCTCCAGCTCCCTACACCCTCTTCCCCTCCCCTGCCTCATATATAATTACGTTACTGTACGCCATTGCGCACAGATCTCGGCGAGAGTCAGATCAGATGAAGTATTGAGGGATAGCCTTTACAAATTGTAAACAAACATCAACAAACTGGCATTCGAGCAGCAATAGAATTATAAATAAATATCTGATTCTCTTGTGGGGTCTCTTATATAGTAAATTAGTATATATTAAAATACTATAATGTTAACTAATCAATCAGATGATTTAAGATGATACATTTTCAGAATATCTGAACATTCAAGCTTGCATTAAATAAGTAAGGTGCCGGTAACGAAAGAAAACCCTCCCGAATACAGGGGTAACTACAGTATTTTACTTCTAGGCAATGTTCCGATAAATGATCACGTAATCGTCGTAATGCTATTAGTATTTATTACTGTGCACATTAGTAAAGACCTTAGTGGTGCCATAAGGGGTACAGAATTCTCATGAGGAGGGGAGTGGAGGCATGCGCCGCCCCTTGCCCTGGTGTAGGCAAAATGAAACAGCGTTACGAAATTGAAGCGTACAGTAAGTAGCCTAGTGCGTACAAAAATACGTACCTTGATTAAATACAGCCTTAAGGCCCGCTTACACGGAGGGGGGGGGGGGGGGGGGGGGAATACCATCCTCCGCCCTCTTAGCTACGCCACTGCGTTTCGCCATTTTCAGGTGTTAATTTATCTCTATTTTTGTTTCGTAGGCGAGCGATAGCCAGTATGGAATATAGGCTAAATCGACCGACATTTTCTACCGGGATAATTAATAAGTTTCCCACCAAACGCATGTATTACATGCTTGAAGGGGGGGGGGGGGGGGGTGAAGCTCGAAGTGGGTCTGGCAGGTGTAATAATGATTAAAGTGCAAGGTATAAAGTGGGCAATTAATAGGCATACTTTAATTCATTATTCTCGTGTTTTCTATGTAAGACAACTATTTGATGTTTGTGTTTATTTCATACTCTGGTTACCATTAAACCAATTGACCACTTGCTAGTTTCGTTCTATAAGGAAGTTGGAGCTGTAGATATTGATATTCAGCAGTTAAAATAAGGTAGTACATTTATAAATACATAAAACCCATTTAAACGTAGCCTACTACAGTATTCAGCCATTAGAAACCTGCATAATCATTGAATTTATATTTACCATCGATGATTACAGCTCCAACTTCCTTATAGCCTGAAACTTACAAGTGGCCAATTTATTCACCTTTAAGCCGGTGTCATACGAGCGATTTTTCCGGGCAATTTTCTATGAGCAAGTTTTTTTCTCGTGATATTTTGAGGCTTTTTCACATTGGAATCGGAAACTAGACGGAAGGTAGATTATGGTATAATGCTGTAGTATATTGCTATCTTGCCATCCTGATTACACGGCTAAACGAAGATTTTGTTGATAATTATGTTGCTAATGATGGAAACTTTGCAATAATATGATGCAGACACATAGCATATTTTTCATTAAGAATCGAGACATTAGATGCTAAGGGATTCAATTTACTATCAGCTGAAATATAATCGCTTATAGGTGGTGGCTGAAATTCTGATATAATTAGGCTTTTTTAAAGCTGCCAGACATCAATTGCTCGTAAATATTGACGGAAATATAGCTCGTGTGACACCATCTTAACCCTTTCAGTATAC